>CM037598.1:5286722-5533690 GCA_021018995.1 Chloranthus sessilifolius | reverse complement strand
TCAATGTCATGCATCGAAATAGCGAGTGAGCAAAGGAAGAACTGTCTGATGCATGAACAATTTTCGAAGCTCATATAGTTATGCGCATCGCACGGATTTATTCAAAGGGAAGACCTATGCGATGCACAAATATTTTCGAATACCAAATTAATAAGAGTTAGTCTAAAATGAGTGTTCACCTATCATAAGTAGATATGGTAGTCCACATGTTTGTGGACTGCATGACATGCACGGACTACCAATGCATAAATGAGCCAGCACTTCACTCAATGTCCGCCCACCACAAATTCGTGAACTACTTTTATGAACATGATGGGTGGATAGACATTATAGACTAACTCAGTTAGTTAAACATAATTCGAGCACCATTATGGATAGACTATCTCGATAGATGAGATTGACCCAAGCAACATTAATAGTGCATATGCAGGACACCTAATCTTTATTATTATTATTATTATTATTATTATTATTATTATTATTATTATTATTATTATGGGAGGAGTAATAAAAAGATTTTGAAAGATAATTTTGCAGACAACTTATGTAGTGCAACGGTACTGGCTGCAGTGTTTGGGCCCTGCTATGTGTGCGACATAATCTGCCTGCAGAATTGTCTATAAAAAATTGTCTCCGATAAAATAATCTCCTTTAAGATTTAATCTTTCTCCGCCTTACAATTATATGATTATATAGTGCAAAAGAAACTTAGCATCTGATGAAAATCTTGCAAAAACATACCTTTATTTACCACCATGTTTCTTCCTTTTCAACAAGGTTACACGTGATTGAATTGTTGCCTACATTGAATCTAAGGATAGGGATCATTTTTCGCCTCAACCTTTGAGACAATAGATCTTGAGATCATGATCTTCCCATGTAATAGTCAGATATCTTTGATAATCAAATATCATACATTATTTTCAAATTATTTTTTGGAAAGTATGTCAAGTTTAATCATAATCTGACCATCTGATAGTAAGCTAATGATCGCAAGATCTATTGTTTTGAAGATTGAGACCAAAAATGATCTCAATCGAACTGATTCAAAATAGTCAACGGCTTAACCATATAAAACCCCTAGTTTTGTAAAAAAAAATATTTGTGGGTTGAAATAAATTTGCCCACGTGCAAAGCTCGCGCATCCCACTACTAACAATTTAAATGAGACGACTTAAGTCTAATAAAAGATAAATGAAAGACGACTAAGGACAGAGTAATGATCATAAAAAAATCAAAATAACACAGAACACAGAGTAAGGTGGGGACCACTGTAATATCCCGATATTTTTGAATCCGAGTTTGACTGATTTCGTGCACAAGTCCGGCACGGTGACCAATATCGCCATGGTTTTATTTAATAATAAGTCATTAAATAATATTTAGTGAGCTTTGAGTGGAAGGATTAGAGTTCAGAGTGTGATTGGGCAGTTAGTGTGAAAGCCGTGCACCGACTTCAAGGTGTGCCGCTCAACACCAAAACCCAACCTTAAGATAAGAAGGTAGAAATTACAACTAAATATCCTTGATATTTAGTTAGTTTTTCATTCGGTTATAAGAGAGAGGAGGTAGGTTGCATAAAGGCTAAGCTTTGCCATTTGAAAACTCTGTAGAGAGAGTAAGGGAGTGAGAGTTGAGAGAACCGACCCAACCTATTTGAGCATCGTCACCTTTGAAACCCTTATGCGGTATTTCGATTGTGCAATCACCTACAAGCTCACCGTACCTTTCGCAACGCCAGGACGCTGATCATCTCACGATCTTCGCTTTGTGTTTTGAAGAGATGGAGATCAATCGTTGAAGAAATCCGATTTTGCTTCAAAACCCTCTTCGGCATTGTTTCTTAAATCTGTGGGATTAATCGGCAAAAAGGTTAGTTTTTCTTTTGATTTTAATGGTTTAGATTGTAGAATAAATCTTCTTTTAGTTTAGTGTATGTGTGTGTGCAAAAATAAAGCGAATCCGACAAGATTTGAGGGGAAAAATAGACCAAGAAAGCAACATGAAGGGTTCTGAACCCAAGAAATTCGATGGTCGAATTTGGGTTTTTAAGCCTGATGCATTTTTGGGAAATTCGATGGTCGAATTTGAATTCGATGGTCGAATTTGGTCCGACACTGCTTTGGTATTTGG
The DNA here is from genome assembly GCA_021018995.1 of Chloranthus sessilifolius. Lineage (NCBI taxonomy): Eukaryota > Viridiplantae > Streptophyta > Magnoliopsida > Chloranthales > Chloranthaceae > Chloranthus > Chloranthus sessilifolius. Next base: position 5,531,557 of record CM037598.1, on the reverse strand, counting down.
GTCATAACTTTTTATCCTGAACTCGGATTAATACGATTTGTGAGGCGTTGGAAAGAAGACAACGAGCCCTATAACTTTCATGAATTGACCAATTTATGAATCGAATGTTATAAAGGTCAAAAAGTAGGGTGAAGTAGGGACAAGTTTTTACATGAGTCAATGTTACCTTAAACTTGCCTGTTTCACCTAACTGTGAGAAAATTTTAGAAACTTTGGCTTATAGGATAATTAGTCGGTAACATGTGTATACATGAATGTTTGTAATGTAGATTAAAGATTGGAGATCGTCGAGTGAGCTTTTACTTTGCCTCTGATATGCTCGACTCTAAACTAAGGTAGGGAAAACTTGATATCATGTGCATTATTTCATAAACATGTGTGTTATGTTATGATACGTTCTTCGATTCTATTTTGTGATTTCCGTTTATGATTTTGAAGAAATGAGGCATGTGTTTATGTATGACTTAAAAACATGTGAGACTTATGGAATCTTCGAGATTCATTTGATATGTGTATAAGAGACTTTCACACTATGTTCAGACTTCGATATAAATTATAATTATCACTTCACGATAAGCTATATGTATGCACTTTGGATTTAAGGTTATGTGAATACCCGACCACGCGCGGTATAACCGTGATCGACGCTGGCAGATATCCGTGACTGCACGGGCGCCAATCCGTACACCCTTTGTGATTCCTACCGTATAACGGTAATTATGTTCGGCCAAGTGTCCAACTCTACGGGACCTTGGATTTATGTGCAAATGACTCATGTGAGTGACGATGGTGGGTATTCCATCGGGGGCTTGAGGCTATAGTTCCTCATTCTAGTACTTTAAGTAAACACTTTAAGTTTTTCTTCTTTCTTATGTCGGAATAGAAATGTGAGCATGCTCATGATTCCATTAGCATTGCATATGTATGTTAAGGTTATGAAATCACCTCTCTGCATGTGTTCAAAACAACTTTGTGTACGTTATGCCATAAGATATGTGTTTGATGTTATGATAAGCATGTTATTAGTTTTTTTTTCCTACTGAGCTTGGATGAAGCTCATACCCCTATATCGTCACAGTCTTGACATCGCTTAGGATCTGACGATCATGATTTGGAGAACTCTGACTACATTGCTGAGGAGGAGTTGGAGACCTCAGCAGAGGAGTTCCTTCCTTGATCGAGATAGGTCATTTTGGTACTTTTGGATTATAATCTTTTTGAATATTGGGCCCTAGGCCATTATTTTGTCTTTTGGATATCACTTGAGGAACCATCAATAGGAACCATTGTTTAGGTGTTTGGATTGGCCAACACTGGTGGTTCTTTCTGGTTCCTCTTGGTGATATTTTTTGTTAAAGCTTTTAAGCTTTTGTTCTTGTTTTATTAGCTTTGCTTCTATTTAGATCTATGCTTATGCTGCCGGCTTTGTTTGAAATACGCTTATTGAGAAATCAATAAGATGATGAACCGCCTTTCCTATACCTTAAGGATTGGAAAAGTCGTCGCCACAACCACACATGACTAAAATTTATTTTAGAGTATCCTTATTCTAAACCTAAGAGCCTTCTGTCTCACCTTATCTCCTCTACCTCAGTGGTCCTAAAATTAAAACAATTATAATGTGTACCTCAAATATGAAATATGAAATTATATTTACGCAACACGACGCAATTAGTTGGGCTGACTGTATATATGAAATTACATCGTGTCACGTAAGCGGTTGGTTGAATGATTTTTTATTTGCGATCCATCATATATGAAATTATAATTGAGCGAGATGTATTTCATATGATCTTTAGATCCATTCGGTAAAAGATGGAGAAAATTGATCGACAACTTAATTTAATGGTGATCAATACATACTGACGGAGAAGATGCGGTGAGAAAACATTATTTTGAGGGTAAGAATGATGGTATCCTTTATTTATATTTATTAAATTTAGAAAAGAAATTAATAATTTCGTCCTTATCTAAATATAATAAAGAAAGCGTTAGCACGATAATGAGGTCGGCAAAGGGAAGGCTCCAAGTTTTACCCTTAAAGAGATCAATTTGACTTTTCATGTAGCGATCTCCCTGGCAAGTGCTTTGGATCGTTCCTCTTTATCAAATGCCCACCAACCTTATGCCGACCAACCTTGAGGAATAGATAGGGATGCAAATAATCACTATCAAAAATAATATGGCTATTAGTGGCAGCTAGAAAGTGCGGGTAGCCATTAATAGTTTTAATAGTATTTTTGTTAATAGCGCCAATATTTTATTTTTTATTATAAAAAATTGTTGCTAATAATTTTCTTTTTTATAGTGAGGGCTGCAATATAGCAGAGTTAGCTCAACAAGTCTCAGCTCAAAATGAGAGTTTTGCTCTCTTATTTCGGCTCGAGAGTCAGACAACTTTTTATTTAAAACTCTGTTGAATTAGAGCTGAGCTAGTAAAACTTGACTTCATTAATAAAATATAACACTTTTATATGATAACATATATTATATATAATTTTGAAAGTTTTTTTTTCTTATCCCCTTATAATAAGATTTATCTTATAATTACTTTATAATTGATAGATATGTAATTAACATATGATCCTTATGATCCTTTATTAAAGTTTGCACTTTTTTTCTCCTTCTCTCTCTCTATCTTTATGCAATCATTAAAGTTTTTTCTCACTTGTCTAACAATCATCAGCAAGACAATTGAGCAATCAATCAATACCTGCGAGGCGGCGACCAGTACCTATGCTCTTAATCAATATTTAGCACATTAAATTTAAATACATTTTTACTTTTCAAATTTTAAGTATGTTTTTACATCTTATATAAGTGGTCCCTTCCCTCTCCTCAACTGTTCTCATGTCAGTAAATATAAGGCATGGTTTAAGATTGCTTGTGCATTTTGTAATTTTTGGTTATTTATCTGTTGCTGATTGGTTTCCAGATGCATTAGGCCTGGTTCGATATTGCTGCAGGCGAATGCTCATGACTCACGTCGACCTTATCGAGAAGCTCCTCAACTACAATAGTATCTTCTCATTTGCACTCTTTTTCATTTATAATCTGGAGCATGACAGGTTGACCAATGAGGTCACCATGGTTGGTGACTGGGTCATCAATTTTGTACATGTGGAACTATTTTGGTGTCATGTGGTGGCACGTGGTTCACGGTGCCATCATACCCTAAGATTGCATCGAAAAGGTATCTGTACCATATGATTTTAAGCGTGTAGAAGCACTCCAAAAAATGAACAGCTACTATGGGTATTTTCAAACGTGTTTTAGCCATTCATTTTCTAGTGTGTGTAACCTCTTAATCGCATGGTAGAGATAATTTTTTGATGCAATCGTAGGGCTTAATCCGGTCTATCTGGTGCAACCATGAACCATGCGGCAACAATATAATACTCCTATATATATATTTTATAGGAGTATTATATCCCAATTTTCTAAAATCTATATTTTTTTGGCTTCCTAACAGTCCAATTTAACGATTTGATTAATCTGACTTCCTTACAGATATGCAAATTGTTTCAATTTTAAAATTGGACTGCTTTTTATTTCTTACAATCTTACCCTTGTTGGGTTCTTCGTTTAGTCGCTCTTTCATACCCGTAATCTCTCATTCACTTTGCATTGGTATGCGGCAATAAATCGTACGCACTTGGCTACTCACTAGGACATATTGACAAGGAGCTTATGGAGGCGGCACCGAATTTCTTGAGGAATGGAGGTGTTGTTATTGACACTGAAGCCAAAGTGGCTTCATTAAGTAAGATTCTCATATGGTAAGAAATTTTTTTAAAGCCTTGAATGTTGTTTTCTTTTACCAGTTAGAGACTAAATTCAGCAAATGCCGGTTACAATTTAGTGAATGGTACCAATCCTATAGATCATAGGATTGGAGAACATTGCCTTCTTCCCACCTGTGTTCTGTTGCATCATTGATGGATGATGATGGGCTATTAATTGCACTGATTAGATGTTTTAATCGTCCAATTGAACTTCCTTGTGAGCTGCTTAATTAACCATCCTGATGCTGCAGTAGTTTCTAGAAACCTTTAATCCATGAGATTCTTTGGGATACGACCTGATAAATATGCAAATCGCTAACTGGTTCGCGGTTCAGTTCGTTGAGGATGGGTGATCCGTCAACATATGCAACTTTATTTTTGCAAGAAACTCTACATCCAACCAGCGCACCATCATTGCAAATTATGATTGAAGTGCATATATATATATATATATATATATATATATATATAATATTGTAAAGTTTATCTATAAAACTCATGAGAAGAGTGATGTATAGTTACGTGGAGGCAAACCCAAGTTTTGTACAGTAAATTTATTATACAGGTCAAACTTTGGGCAGCAATCTTTTGTGAAAATTCATATCTAAGCTAGTTAGAACTAAATGTACCTCCACCAAGGCGATGCAAGTTTTAAGGCAGATTTCAAAGGTCAATGACTCTTAAAATTCTAATTTCTGATAATTAGAATATACTTCTCATCAATATCTCAATTTAATTGCTTAATATCATAAATATTTCATTACGTTCTCCTTTTGATTTCAGGCGAAGCTTTTCGATTTGAAGCTCACCTCAAACGGATCACTAGGGGACGAGGATACTTGACAGGAGAGGCGAAACATATATATATATATATATATATATATACACTACGTCAAAATGAGGGAAAAACCACTGCAGCAATATAAAATAAGCCATTGCTTAAAATAGTGGTGTAATATTCCACTCCCTAAAATAATGGTTTTTGAAGCTAAAACAGTGGTTTAATATATTACCCTCTCGTCACGTGCCTATTATCCACTCTTCACGTGCAAATCTATCGAGCCCAACCGAAGCCTCTCGTTTTCTCTTTATATATATGTACAAAACCGCCTCTCTTCCTTCTTTCTCTATAATCACTAGCCTCTCTCTCCTCTTCTTCTCTCTGTACAAACCCTAGATTGCTATATGGTTGAGATGGATCAGAGGATTTGAGATGGATTAGGAGATCGGGAGCCGGTGAATGCTGATCTAGTATGTTTTATGATTTTGATCTCGTGGAGCGGAGGATTTGAGATGGATTGGAAGCTGGTTATCTCTGCAAACTCAGATTTCTCTCCCTAAAACCCTAGTTGTTCTTCACGCATCAGAGATCATCGCAATCCACGCATCAGTGATCCTCAAGCATCTCTAAACGCATCAGATCTGCCCTCGGCAGCGTCGAGATCGTCTACTACAACAACCTCGCGTCTGACCAAGCCACGTTGATTAGAGCTGTGAAATCTCGCCATATCCCATTCTTCTCTGATCGGATCTTCAGAAACCTCGACGAAGAAACCCTAACTGCAGAAACTCTGTTCAAATCCTAATTCTGTTTCCTCTCAATGATCATTTGTAAAACCCTAGCTGTCATAGTTCTTTCAAAACCCTAGGAACACTCCTTAATTTGAGATTTGCACTGATGCCGTCTCTGCTATCTCCCGAAAAAATCCTCCGATTAGAGGTAGAGAACTTCAAATCCTACAAAGGCCACCAGATCATCGGCCCTTTCTACTATTTCACGGCAATTATTGGTCTGAATGGCGCCAGGAAATCGAATCTCATGGACGCCATCAGTTTTGTGCTGGGGGTTCGGTCAGTTCAGTTGCGTGGCGCTCAATTGAAGGATTTGATTTACCCGATGGACAATAAGGAGGAGCAGAAGGGGAGAAGAACATTCGTATGCTCGTATCGATGGGGAACGGATCGGATGCAGTTTATGAGTACCATCACGGGTGGTTTAGATTGGATGGGAAAATTGTGCCATGGGCTGAGTATAATTCAAAATTGAAGTCACTAGGGATTCTCGCCAAGGCGAGGAAATTTCTCGTGTTTCAGGTATGCAATTGAGTTCTAAAATGTTGATTTTTCGGGTTTTGGTTTAGTATTGTTTTTGGTTTTGTGGAAAGTATGGTTGTAAAGGCATTGATGGGAGTTCAACCTTGAGTTCGGTGCTTAGTAATATTATTTATTATATATTTTTGAGACACATAGCTTTACGTGTACATTTCATTTTGCCTTAAAATTGGCACAGTTAAAAATTGGAGAATAACCTCAATAGACCATTTCTTGATTATTTCTTTTTACTATTAGAAAAATAATGGCTTATTAAAAGGTTATCATAGGTACCTTGTAGCATAGTGACAAATTTCATCTTGATATATGGGTTGGGGGTGGATCTCCTAAATGTTCGAAAAAATTTTGGAAAAATTTCAGGAGTATAAACAATATAAAATATATATTTTGTATTTACAATAATATTATTTATTATTTAAAAGGACCAGAATTTCATTAACTTTATGAAATTAACGTAAATTTTGAAAATTTAAAGCACCAAAAGTTTTGCTCAACTCCTATTTTGTGACTTTTGACAAAGTTTTAAATATTATTTATTATTTAAAAGGGACCAGAATTCACTATGCCTTGTAGGTATTTTGTCTGTGTTTGGTCCTTGCTATTTTAGTGGATTCGACTCTCACTTTGCTCTGCTAGAGCACGGGTTTTACTACTATATGACGGAGAGCTCGTTTTATCATAAAACAGCTCCCCTTGGGAAAATGGGGTGGAGAGCTGGTATACCAAATGTGCTTGGTGGTTAATACCTCCCATCCATAGCAAATGGGGTGGAGAGCTGCTATACCAAATGTGGTTTTGGACCAAATCTCGGCCAAAACCGATAACTTGGCCGAAATTTCGGCCAATAATTTGAATCCCATACAAAATATGACCTAATTTCGGTTCAAATTATCGTTTCGGTGAGGACCGAAACTGATAATTTGGACAGAATTTTGGTCATTTCGGCCGAAATTTTGATCCTTGGTTTAAACAACGATTTTCAGTTCTCACCTCTATGTACTCTAAAATTCATAATTAGTTCAAGGAATTGGGTTTTTAAGTGATTCCAAATCTCCGTGAAAGGTGACTCACTAATTCACATTCCAGAGGTGGAATCAGTACAAGATCGGCGCTAGGTTGATCAGGGAAGGCAGTGCAAGATGAACCCAGAAATTTGTAGTTTTTAAGTGTTCGGGTCAGCCTCTGTAATTTGATCATAAAATTTGTTCTAATGAATGAAATATTTTGCACTATATCTTGATGGAAAGCCTGAGAAGTCCTCTAAAACTTCTCTGCTTATACCATCAGCAAAAAGTCTATGGGTTGACCATCATTCTTTGATTTCAGGGCAGGTATCTTTCCAGAAACCTGTTCAGCTTTGAACAGTGATGGCTGCAACATTTAGGCCTATTCCTGAATTTGTGCGGGCCTTTATACTGGAAACTTTAAGCTAATAGTTTATATATATATATATCACTGATGTGATAGGCTACATGTGTGAATTTTTTTATCAATGTATTTTGAACTATATTCACATGAAAGGACAAACTTAAGTACTTGACATACCTACGACATGTTTGGTTAAATCCCTATGCACATGCATAGTTTACTTTGAGCCTAGCTTTTGCATTGGAAAAAGCCCTGGCCTAAAACTAGTTAGGAGGGTTAAACCTGTATTTAATATTAAATCTGATTTTCTGCAATTAGGAGAGACCTGAATTTCTGAATTTATAATAAACCTGAATTTCTTGGCATAGTGTTAAAACTGAATTTTTGGAAATAGTGTTAAATCTGAATTTCTGATATCTTTGTTAAATCTTAGGTTCTGAAAACATTGCTAATTCTGCAATTAATATTAAATCTGTTTTTATTTTAATAACATTTCAATATGAAAATCTGTTAAACCTGAATTTCTGCTATATATATTCTAAACCTAGAATTCTATGCTTGCAATTCTATTACAAATGTTTAAACCTGAAATTCTGACATAAATTTATAAACTCGACTTAATTGCAAACTTATTACACCGAAATGATCCTGAATCGATCTTTAAAGTTCCTTGATAACCAAATCTATTGCAAGATACCCTAATTGGTCAAGCTATATCTTTCAAAGTCTAGGTTTTTGAATTTGGAGCAGCTTTTCTGCCCAAAAAAACTGAATCCTGCTATTTTTTTACTTTTCATGGAAGAACATCGAATTTAGGTACTGTTTGGAAACAGTTTGGCACGCCCGTGAAAAGCAAAAGACCATAACGATGGGCTAATTCGGGAGCACACAACTTCTTGAGTAGCATAATCCCGCCGAAAATTGTTTCAACTTAAATTTGAGTGAGAATCCGAAGTAGCCTAAACCCTCTTCCGATTCTAGCTTTTATGAGAATCAGTCGCATAAGCGACGCTAACACAAACAAGGCTTAATTTCTGTGTTTAGCTTTTATGCAACATTTTGTGGAAATAATTGCATAAATATGATATGGATGCACAGTAATCAAATCAAACTCGGGGCAATCTTTTTATTTTATAATCATAAAACCGAAACTTGCCCAATGACTTGAGTTGTCTACGATCTTTGGTTTTTGTACACATCCCTCGCCATTTCTTTATTTCCTCGTGTTGGCTGCATTGTGCTTTTGATTTCTTCAACCAATCTGCTTTCTCTTATATTGTTCAATAGATTAGCTATAATCAAATTATATCCATAATATAAATAAACAAAATTCAAAATATTTCCTTCGCTAATGTGCTTAAAGTTTAAAATTCTTGACCCAAGATTGAAGGTTCAAGGACAGAAAGCCCGCTTTCAAAAAATATAATCATATTATTTCACATTGTTCTAGTTTCTATTTACATTATAAAATAGCTGGTTTTACGAGATTGAATCTTCGCCAATTTTATTCTATGTGTCTTTTAGGTTTGTGTTGGATGTTATCAATGCAAATCAATCTCTAGTCGATCCACGGGATAGGTTTATGCATCAGAATGTGTGTATGTGTATATATTTTATATATATGGTAGGTGAATGTATATGATTCTTTGACAGTGCTGTTATGCAACTCTAATTTCTTTCGATTTGTTCCTCAGCCATTTGGAGTTCATTGGTGTCCATTTAGTGGATTGACGCGGCTTCCTTCATCATTTGAGTAAGCAATCATGCCTAAAATTTCACAGTTGAATTATATTAAATATGGATGTCACGAGCCGGCTTTTGGCCTTGGTCTGTCCAATCCTGGTTTTAAATGGCCAAAGCTGAGCCTAGCATGGCTATAAGCCCTACCGGGCTTGAACTGGCCACTTGGCCTAGTGACTTGTTTCAGCCGGGTTCGGGCTTGGTAATATTGATTATGGATTGTTTTCCCTTATTATTATCTTCTTTACTTATCATCCTCAAATATCGATGTGAACTCATTGGGAGGCCACATCTGACAGGCTTCGTATAGAAAGTCCTATGATCTTGAGCTGTTATATGATGGTGCTTAGCATCCTCAATGACAATAGTGCTCCTCATCTTTACCAGCATTTGGCCCATGCGCTTTTGGATCTAGAGCAGCAGATTGATGGGGCACCTCTTAGGCAGGTCAAACTAAAATCGTACTGTTTGGTAAATTTAAAGAGTCCAATAAATTGCTTGCTTTTGGAATTTCAATATAGAAGTTTGCAATGGTCCACAAAATAATTTCTTTGACAATGGTTATGATCATCCAATCGGCACAATAGCTGTTGCCATATGGCAATGATGGCCTTAAGCTATAATTACTATTTTGGCATAATATACTTTATTTATACTTCGATGTGTTAGAGTGTGTGTGTGTGACAGAATCCTTGACAATGTGTTAAGACTGCTTGGAAGAAGAAAGAAGGATAATGGATTGAATCCTTGAGGAGGAGTGTATAAGGACACAATCCTCTCTTGATTATCTAACTGTTCCACTGATGGAAAGAAATGAGAAAAGTGCAAAACATGATATTATAGTGCTAGTTTGTTTACTGTCTGATAGAGTTTACACATGACTCTTTACCAATAAAATAGCAACAACAAATATTTGCAATTGAAATGGATAGAACAAGACTATGGTATCATAATGTCAAATTATGACTGTTAGAACATTATTTTTAGTTCACCTCATGATAAAAGAAAATAGCCATGAACACTCATATATGTACAATCATGTGATTTAAAACCTGTTTGTACTTAACTCTTTATTTGTATTGCTGGGCACAAGTATCTTGCTTGGATGTCATATTTTGTGTTTTTGTCATTAATGAAGTCATCTTTACCAATGAAAAATCAGGTCTTTGTGTTATCTGGGCTCTTAACTTGTGTTGCTGTGTCCAAGTAAAGTTAGACATGTTTCCGACTTTCGAACAACTTAGATGCGTATTAATATTTGATCTGCATAGTATTATTAATTTATCAAAATCTCACACACACTTATTTGTATGAGGATGTAATATTATATCTATTATACTATTTATGTATGATATTATTTGCTATTGAAACTATATAATTACTATTATAGCATTAAATTTATAATTGTGTTAATATTATCAGAGACACAAATTTTGTGCCTTTTTTGAATAAATATACAGATATAGATCTGTATATACATGTTATTTGTGTCCCTATTTTCTTTCTTTCCAATGTAATAGAACTTGTATCTATATCCCATCTTTTCCCGATAAAGTCACATTTGGCGCCTTTTGTAATGGGCCTTTGAAACTCTGTTCTTATTAGACCTCTTAAGTGAGCTCTTTTGGGACTTATAAAAGGCCCCTTTAAAAGATCAACCATCCCTTTCTTTTTCTCAGCTTGTCATCTCCTTATAAAAGGCCCCTTTAAAAGAAATGTTTAGGATTTCATCCTACTGATTGTTGCCGAGAATGGTGGAGGCGGCGATTGAAGTGGTGAATGGTGTCTTGTGAGTGGTGATTGGGTGATGCCAATAACAAGGAGGTGGTGAATGGTGATGCCTTGATTCTCGGAAAGGAAGGGAGGGAGGGGGGGGGGGGGGAGGAGGTATTTTAACTATAATATAAGTAACATATCAAGCCGAGCCAGGCGACTCGGGTTTGGCTCAAAAATATTTGAGCTTTTAGCGTTGGAGATCGGCACAGCTTGCGAGCCATGCTAGAGAAATAAAAAATTCTTTTAAATCTAGCAGTGGAGTCAATCTTTTGAGATGGCTCACTGCGTTGAATGCCCTAATAGTTATGTACTTCATATGGTAAGTGTACGCTCTTACTTTGTGGAAGAGCTCTAAGTTAGCTATGATTTGAACATTGAGGATTTTTACATCTTATTATCAAGATTTTACTTCAAGTTCAAGACATCTAAATTGAGACATTTGCTTTATCATGCACATGTGACTTACCGGATATTATGTGTAGGATATATTCTGGTGTTATGCACGCTTATTAACTAAATGCTGTCATTTTATTAGTTCCGTTAGTTGTAAAATAGATTTATCAGATTTTGGCTACTCTTTGTCCTCGTAATTCTTCTAGTGCAATCTCTTGATATATTCTTCAACTTTTGGATTGACCACTAATCCAGATTACCTTTGACTCACCATAGACGGGTGGCTGCCAATTCGTGGATCACCACTCTTCCAAATTTTCCAGATATCTCTAACATCATTGCACCAACACAAAAATGATGGTAATCTTGTAGGCGTTGTTTTGAATAACATAGTGTAGGCTTGTTGAGATCATGGTTCAAAATCTTGTCCTAAAACACTACATCTTGGAAGATATGTATCGGTTTGAGGTCAGATGACGATACTTTGAAGTGTCGTGCGGTGCATATACATATATATTGATATGTATCGGATGATCCATACCAAAGTATCGTCGAACCGATGATTGTAAACCATGGTTGAGATACATTATGGAGTCTTAGTTGCATGTTTATATTCTTGACGGTTTCGTTTCCTGATTAGTGGGCTCATGTTACATCTTTCATGTAAATATGCAAAGGGCAAGGTGTTGAGGGAACTGGCACTTTCTCTTTCACTCAAATGTTTATCTTTTGATTTTGTTGGGACATCCTTAGATGAAAGTTCGGAAGAGTTTGGTACTGTGCAGGTGCCCATTTACTTTCTATCGATAGATATACAAATATAGCATTATTTTACAGTGAATATGTTTTCATAATGAACAAATTTTATTCGGTCCGAAGTTGGATTTTCATGAAAATAATGTCAGATTGAATCGTGGACTCTTGTGCTTTCTGGTCTTCTCACAGATTCCATCTTCTTGGAGACCTTGTTACATTTCTGTAGCTTTTGCAAGGTTCTCAGAAATGTAACAAGGTATACGGCTTGTCAGAAATGTAACAAGGTTCTCAGAAATGTAACATTTCTGTTGTTTTTGCTGAGTATTCTGTGTTGAATTCGGTTTGTCCATGAATCACTGGCTTGTCTCTTTGTCTAGTCACATAATTTGATACCTTCGATGAGGTATAGTCCTTATGCCTGTGATTTATTCTCATTTTAAACTCGTACTATCATTCATCTTGATTCTTGAGTTTATTTTCTTTGAACTTTTCCTAGCATTCATTTTGAATCTTCTTATTACTGATTGGAAAGAAAAAAAAAGGTTCTTTTAAACTTTGGTTGGCAGTGCACAAGCTGGATCTTTACTCCTATTGCTCCTGTAGAACAGTCTCATTGGTCATGCGCTAATATTTGAACTTTGGAAGAAAATCAAAATAGCCTCTCCTTTTTTGGCTCTTACTGTCCTTTTTAGATCGTCTCCATGTTTGCGGGACCAGGAAGAAGTGGGTTGTACATGTTCTTTTTAAAACCTTTCACTCTTCTCACTTTTAAGACAAAATATACATAAAAGTATAGAACAATATAGACTACATTAGTAAGAAGCTTATAGGCTGAGGTGGTCCATGAGGTACAAATGGCTCGGTTGCTATTATATCAAAAACCAAGATCTTTCATTGTGTTAGCGTCTGATTTCAGTTGCAATTTTGTGGAATCTACTTTCCCGTATACCTTGTTACATTTCTGAGGTTAGCATTACAATGCTTAAAATTTCTTTTCGCAGTATTGCTATCCGTTTGCTGCCAAATTTTCATGAAAATTATTCTTTAAACAAACTTTCATCCACATGCAATTCTGTTGGGAAAATCTTTGTATTGTCAGTTTCATATATGGAAGAATGGATATAGTATCTAATTTTTTATCTCACCTAACTCACTCTAAACAGTTCTGGCCAATCTCTTTGCTTGATCGGATGGTTAGGAACTTTATTAGGAGTCATGGCAAGCCTTTCCTATTTGTTAGCATAGTCATCTGCGTTGGTCTTTTTTCCATTTCTTCTGTGTCATTCTATGACCTCACTTTTTATTCTATTTTCACTACATTTAGTATTAGGTACGTGACTTGTGCCAAGGGTGGTGCACGTGCCAATCTCATTCTACCAAAATGGTCAAATCTTTGAAAGTGCATAGATATTATTTATGTGCACAAACAGTGAAAGTATGTTTTTGACCTCCTCCTGAATTGACAGTAAAAAAATATCTATACAACTGCTGAGGGTGGTAGAGGGAGATTGACCTCTCACCTGTGCATCAGCCTTGGTGCATTGGTCGGGTACCTAATACCAGCTCATTTTCGTAACATTTTTTTGTTCATAATTTTTGTTCATAATTTAAGAAAATGGCATAATCGATATAAATAGGAACTCAAAACAATTATCAGAACACCATATTTGCATGTAATGTGTTCTACAGGTTGGATTCAATATGTATAAGGTAACTAAAGGAAATGTTACAATAAAGTTGTGGGATCTTGGAGGTCAATCCAGAATTCGGAGCATGTGAGAGCGTTATTGTCGTGCAGTCATCAAATAGCTTTATAAAATAAACTCTTTGTTTAAGCAGTTACGAGCATGTGGCATAGGTCTCTTTTTTTGTAGTGAGAAGTCATCAATATCTCAATTTAATTGCTTAATATCATAAATATTTAATTACGTTCTCCTTTTGATTTCAGGCAAAACTTTTCGATTTGAAGCCCACCTCAAACGGATCACTAGGGGACGGGGATATTTGGCAGGAGGCGGAAGCATATATATATTTTTTTAATTATGAAACTAGGTCATGGGGTCCTTAGATTGTTAACTCTTTTTTTTTTTTGGAATAAAAGGATTGAGCATGTAAAGTTTAAAATATTTGATTGATTTGAAAGGTTGGATCATAGGTTGAAATGCAATATTTTGTTTGAATAAAAGAATTTGGCATCTATTTTATTTATGGATGTGCTTGAATATGAGATTAATAGCTTTTTTTCTTTATATAATTTTTTTAAAGCATTAAAAATTACATTAAAAAAAAGTATTACAAAAAGCATAAAAAATATTGCATTAAAAAAATATTATTTTAAAAAAATTTGCATAAAAAATTGTCGACGTAATTTTTTTTTTTTTTAAATTTTGCATAAAAAAGCCACTGCCCTAAACAGTTGTAAAAAAAGGAGAGGTTTTATTTTAACAAAAAAAAACCACTCCTTTTTTTACAATTGTTTAAGGTAGTGGTTTTTTGGGCTTTTTCACGTAGTGATATATATTTTTTTTAATTATGAAAATAGGTCATGGGGTCTTTAGATTGTTAACTCTCTTTTTATTTTTATTTTTTTTTGTTTGAATAAAAGGATTGAGCATGTAAAGTTTAAAATATTTGGTTGATTTGAAAGGTTGGATCATAGGTTGAGATGTAATATTGTTTTTGAATAAAAGAATTGCGCATCTATTTTATTTATTAATGGTATTGAATGATTTGCATTTGAGTTGAATGGATGTGTTTAAATATGAGATTAATAGCTTTTTTTTCTTTATATAATTTTTTTTAAAGCATTAAAAAATTGCATTAAAAAAAAGTATTACAAAAAGCATAAAAAATATTGCATTAAAAAAAAGCATAAAAAAAATATTATTTTAAAACAATTTGCATAAAAAATTGTCAACGTGATTTTAAAAAAAAAAAACATTTGCATAAAAAAATCACTGCCCTAAACAGTTGTAAAAAAAGGAGTGATTTTTTTTTACTACTATACAAGAAAGTGGTTTATGAATTCATAAACCAGCATCTTGTATAGTGGTAAAAAAACCACTCCTTTTTTACAATTGTTTAGGGCAATGGTTTTTTTCAAAAAAAACCACTGTCAAAGACAGTGATTTTTTGAAAAAACTACTGTTTAAGGCAGTGATTTTTTTGGCTTTTTCACGTAGTGTTCAACTATACCAAAAAATATTCCATTCCTCTCTTGATAAATCTTTTCATTATCCCCTCGGAATGCTATATTATTAGATGCAAGAGTCTTCACGATGAAAACAATCCTTATTAATACATGCCTCCAATGTTCTTTCTCTTTCTTTAGTTTTTCTTGAACCTCTTGATCAATTATTTCATTCTTTCCCATTCTCAAACTCAACTCAATCCATTTGCTCATGCTTGTGATATGTTCCCTAGTCTTTTCATGACTCTTCAATCTTTCGCTTATATTCTTCCAATCATTGAATCCTTCTTTAGCCAATTGAGTAGCCATTCCTTCCGTGAAAAATAACTTGTAACTAAAACAGTAAACTCTTTGGCTAATATTTGAATATAGTAACTATTTTCTATCATTCTTTTCTCCATTTGCCAATTGTTCGCATGTAATGAGAAGACGAGAACTTCCTACCATAAATATTTCTCGAAAAATTCTGATTCTCATCTCTCAAAGGACCCTTCTCTACTAAGAAGTCTCCAAGACTCTGTTGGACATTGTTCCAATTGTTCGAATCATATATATTTAAAGGCTAACATTTGTTATTTTCTTCTTCAGCCTCATCTTCCCCTTCATATATATCAATCTCATTCTCATTTATATTTTCTTCTTCACCCACATCTTCCCCTTCATTCACCAAGTCTTGGCCTTCACATTCTTTATTATTATTGTATTCTTCCTTATTGCTTAAATTTTTGAGCTCTGTTTGTTTACTACTTTCAAAGAACTTGTAAATGGCTCCTTCTTGAGACTGAATAAAGTTTTCTATCTTTTGCTTCTCCCTTCTTTTCTCAGCTCTAGAAGGATAGCTTCCATTAGACATGATTTGAGTGCAGTGTTCCTCAACTACAAACATGAGTTTAAAACAATGATAAGTTGCTAATATCATATATATAACGACATAATAAATAAATTTCTAAATATACTTCATTTAATTATCAACTAATTGGCTTCTCAAGCATTCGGAGTTTCCTAGTATGTAATTAGATTTACGAGGTTAAAATAGGAGTAATTAGATTTATTATAGATGTTTTATGATATAGACTCATTTAGGGCATTTTCTCATTGGGCAACCAAAAATTTGACTTCAAAAATAAGTCAATAGCAAACATAGTAAGCACCAATCTCGTGAACATACAGCAATGGTTAAATAGTTCTAATGTTCAATCCCAATAGGATATCTACCATTGGAAATTTGGAATATTGATAACCAGATCAATCTTCACAACAATAAGTAATTGTTAAATATAAATTCAATATCCGAAATGCCTGTATCCAAAGCACAAACCATCAACTAATATGTAAAGGAAGGGTCGCAATGTAAATAGGTAAAACACTGGTCACATAGTGTAAAAAAGACATATCTGAGAGGGATAAATGCAAAAACCCAAAAAAATAATTTAATAGTATGTTGGAGTTATGACTATGAGGCCAACTATTAAAGATAGATGCCATTTCACTATGTTGATTCAAATGGTGGAGATCATTTTTCATCCAGATCTTTTGCACCAAAGTTCCCTAGATCATGGCGCACCGATCGGACATCACACACAATGATTGCATGTGACACACATCTCACATAGTGACCCGAGCACATAGTCACTTGAAACTCAGGCCGCTTACCCAATACTAACTCCTAAAAATATGGACAAACCTTAGAATACCAAGGGATACAGCTTTTTCAAGGAAAATTAAAGAAAAGGTATAAATATTTGCAGCCGAAGATTCGATCTCCCATTGTGATTTCCATCGTTAAATCGTTGACTGCCTTGAATTGCACGATGCAGAATACTTTTCGTCCCAATTTTCCATGCAGTAGATGTTAAGATCATGACCCACGTATTAGATAGTCAGATGTTGATTCCAAGTAGAACACATCTCAAAAAGTGACCCGAGAACCCTTCTAATGGTGTGTGATCACTATCACTTTTGGGGATGTGTGCCACATTGAATCAACACCTGGCCGTCTAATAGGTGTGTCATGATCTCAAGATCTATTCATTCAAGGTTGGGATGAAAATTATCTCTATCACATCATTCAAGCAGTCAACGATTGTAACGGTGATAACCTTAGAATTTTTAATTTTTCAAATATCGGTATCTATAAGACTATAAAAAAAATGGTTATTAGAAGTACCTGATGTGGATTTAACTGCTCTTAATTCTTAAAGATGCCAATCATTATAAAAAATTAAGCCTAAAAGGAAATCAAGCACACTTTGAGGACTTGGTGAAACAAGATAAAATAAGTATCAGACTTAGACAATAACCAATTAAGAATTAAGATGCAAAATGAAACTATTTGGCCGTCAAAAGAAATTAGATAGCACCATTAAACTAGCACGTAGAAGAAATCATCATCTATAAGGTACTTAATTCGCTAGCAATATATCCTAAAAGAATCAAGTTTGCATCAAATTACAACAGAATGGAATATACTATGCATTCATGATTCATGCCTCCACTATGAGAACACCATCTGAAAAAAACTATCTCCTTTTTCATTTAGTGTTTCTATTTTTGTTGATGGGAGTAATGAGGGAGATCAGAGGTGAAATCTGTTGTGGTGATTTAGGCAGGGCCAACCACAATCGATGCGATTGAATTTAAGCAATAGAAATAGAGAAAAAAAATAAAACAAAAAGGCTTTAACCAAATAAAACTAACAAATAAAAACAAAATAGATATAATTATTATATGAAGCAAACCTCAATTTGTGGATTGAAAGAAGAAAACAATAAATAGAAGGGAGCTGGAGGGTGGAGCCGGCCGCCGGGAGAGATTTTGCTCGATCGCTAGATGCTACAGTCCAGTGAGCCGGGAGAGAGGCGTTGGACTGGATGGAGATCAGCAGATCTGGTTTAGAAAGAGGCGTTGGAGCCTGGAGGAGAGGGTTTAGAAATTATAAAGGAGAGGGTTTAGAAAGGGGCCCTTTGTGTATATTAATTTTTCTTTTTTTATAAACCTAATTTTTAAAAGGATTTTTTTTGGGGGGGGGCCCTGGAAATCGGGCGCCCAAGGCAGCCACCTGGTCCAAGGCCAGCCCTGGGCGTATGTTTTTTAGGTGCCTTTTTCAATAAATTTGTTTTTATAAAACCCTATATGATTATTATTTCTAAAATGGTATGAAATGACTATTATTTTGTATATTGATTTCATGTTTTGTCAAGTGTCCTAGTTTTAGTTAAAATCAAGGAAAATAGAGGTTTCTAATTGGTTAGGATGTAGTCATTTTTTGAATCTGGTCGGGCATATGCCTACAACCAAGGTGTCAAACTTGGTATCAGTATCGGGTTTCGGTCTATGGAGGACCGATACAAATCGGCCAATATGTATCAGCCAATACCGATAGGTATTGGCCCCATTAAAAAATAAATAATTAATTAAATAAATTTTTTTTAAAAAGTGAGCTCAAACCGATAAGTATCAGCCGATACCAAGTTGTAGCTAGGACCGTTACGTATCGGTTTTCCGAAAAACCGATACGTATCAGCGATACATACCGGTATCGACCGATTTTTTATATCATGCCTATAGCGTAGGGCAAACAAAATTTTGGGATGTTTGTCAAGTTTGATCATAATCTGACCATCTAATAGTAGTCTCATGATCGCAAGATCTTTTGTGTGGAAGATTGAGACGAAAAATGATCTCAATCGAACTGATTCAAACTAGTCAATAGTTTAAGCATGTAAAAGCCCAATTTTTGAAAAAAAAAATTTGTGGGTTGAAATAAGGGAAATTTATCTGATCGACCCTGTCAGATACACCTTTTACGTCAGAGGCCCTGTATTTTCACCTTTACCCAAACCGACTAACTGGGAGCCTAGCCGACCCCTAAGGATAGCAAAAAGTCCAAATTACCCCCTTTCTTTAATGCTCAAAAACATCATCTTCTTCCTATTTTAATCATTACGCTTCTAAAAGTCGAGGTATGGCGAAGGTGACAATGTCTTCTCCTCAATCCAATCTACTCCGATCTGCTATTTGGATCGACCCAGATACACATTTTTCGTCAGAGACTGTAGCAGATTAAAATGAGGAAGAAGATGATACACCTATATAATTTAAAATTTTAAATATTTACATTTTTCTATATTTACACGATGTGAAACGAGATCTATGCTGTCTGATTGAAGCCACAATATAAAATTGATAGTGCCAAAGATAGATATGAAAAAAATGCGATATCGACTCTGTACACTGTTGGTACCGACCATTTTAAGAGTCGACAACGACTATTTACAGTGTCGCCATCGACTCTGTACAAAGTCGCCATAAAAAATAAAAAATAAAAAAAATTTCCACAGTCGACATCAACCGTATAAAAAAAATTAAAAATTAAAAATTTATAATGTATATATATATATATATACATTTTGCTGCTTAATTATACAGTAGTCACCATTGACTCGCATGCAGTCGATGGCAATGTGTACGAGTCGATGACAACTTTTAGACATAATGATGACGACTTTTAAAATGGTCGGTACCGCCTATGTTAAGAGTCGTCAGGGATTGTTTTAAGAGTCGCTGTCGATTGTTAAAAAAAAATTAAAAAATTAAAAAGAGGCGATATCGCTTTTTCGTGTCTATCTTTACGCCATTTATTTTATTATGTGGCCTTCAAATCACACGGCATAGATCCGATTTTACATCGCGTAAATGTAGAAAAATGTAAATATTTAAAATTTTAAATCATGTAGAACAAAAAATAGTATAAGAAGAGGTATTTCGGACTTTTTGTGCTAGCTGAAAATGGCTTGGCTAAAAGTTGGTCGGTTTGGGTAAAGGTGAAAATACAGAGCCTATGACGTAAAAGGTGTATCTGACAGGGTCGATCAGATAAATTTCCCTTGAAATAAATTTACCCAAATAGTCTCTCATACAAATCTTCCTCTTCTGTCAACCATCTCTCCGCACGTGGAAAGCTCGTGCATCCCACTAGTAACAATTTAAATGAGAGACAGCTAAGTCTAATAAAAAATAAATGAGAAACGACTAAGAATACAGAGTAAAGTCACAAAAAATTGGTGTAAGTTATTAGAGAGAAGTTGAAAAAAGTTGAGAGTCGGGAAAAGAGTTTTAATAGGAGGGGATGGAAAGGGGAGATTTAATCCCTTTCTATCTAAATTTTTTTATGCTTTCAATAAATCGATCGTTTGGGGATCATCTTTTGCATGGAAGCTTCAGTTCTTCATGTTTCTCTCCTTATTTTTTCCTTTGTTAGGGGTAGAATATGGGAGTTTTATATCCTCTTATTGGTGAGAGTTTTCTTTTCCGAAGAGATCGACTCTACAAAGGCCTTTTTATGATCAATATTTTTTTACGTCGGCTTTGATCCGGGTTTAAACGTTTTGATGGCTTCATTTTTGCGAACACTTGCTCTCGCCATGAGGCATCGTTGTAAAGCTTCGATTGAAGTCGTGAAGCATTTGATCGGTATTTGCTCCTGTTTCCAATGTGTTGGGAGATTTTGTGAATCGTGAGTTTATTGATGGTGATGATGTCTCTTCGATGTAAGTTATCGGCGGATCATGATGGTGGATTCTTAAAGTTTTACCTTACTTTTAAAGTCCTTGAATTTCGTATTGATGTTTGATGGGTCTTAAATGATATTCAATGTATTTTAATGTTAGTTATTGTAACTACAATTATTGTGGCCCTCTACTTTGTAATCGTTCTCTATTTCTGATGAAAAGAATAAAATTTTATCCCAAAAATAACAAGAATACAGAAATGATCATAAAAAAATCAAAATAACAAAGAATACATTGTAAGCTGGGGACCACACGTATAACTAAAATTTATTATAGAGTACCCTTATTTTGAAAACCGGAGACGACTTAAGTCTAATAAAAAATAAAAGAAAGGCGACTAAGAATGCAGAGTAATGATTATAAAAAAATCAAAATAACATAGAATACAGAGTAAGGTGGGGACCACACGAATAACTAAAATTTATTATGGAGTACCCTTATTCTGAAACCAAAGGGCGATGGTTAGGTCCTGCACGTAGAACCGGCCTCTCTACCCTGCCCTGAGAGTCTCGACTTTCTTAGGAAATAAGAGTCTTTGACTTTCTTGGCTTTCAGTTTTTAGGGCATGCAAAATCGGTGTTTGGTAATAGTTTGGTGAGATTAAAATTCAGAAAATTTCGGTAAAGTCAAGAAGTTTGGGGAAATATTTAGAGTAAAATTTGGTGAGAAAAATTAAAAATAAAAATAAAAAAATTAAAAATTATATATATATATATATATATATATATATATACATTAAAAAAATTTGTTTGTCACAATTTTTTTTTTTAATTCAGGAATTATTCGTGAATTTCGGTGATATGGCGATTTTTGAAAAATTCGCGAATAATTCGAGATTAATTGGGGGACCTTAAATTGTGAATTTTCAAAAATTCGTGGATTTTTGTGACTATGATGACGTGCAACCAAAATTCTCTTATTTCCATGGGCAGCGGTAGGGTTGTGCTTTTTTTGGACCGAACCGAACCGTCGGGTTTGGTCCGGTTTGGGTTTGGTTTGGAGAAAAGTAAAACCGAAAAGTTTGGTTTGGTTTCGATTCCAAGCCTCACAAAGCCGAAACCAAACAGAACCGAATGTAGTTTGTAAGTGTGTGTATATATATATAGGCGGGGATTTTAATTATTTTTAAAGGGCATTTAAGTAAAATGCATATTTTTATATAAAACCCTACCCTTGTCTTTAGCCTATTCCTAAATCCTAAAGCGGTAATGTAGTACTTATAGAAAAATCGGTTGAGAAGTTGAGAAAATTTTGATGTGTAAGTAGAACTTATAAGAAAATCGAATCAACAACCAAACCGAACCGAATTGAATCGGGTTGGTTTGGTTTAAGAGTTGGACGGTTTGGTTTGATTTTGAAAATCTAAAAATCGATTAAGACCGATTTGGTTTGTGGTTTTAGTCCAAAACCGACCAAACCAAGCTAAATACACCCCTAGGTAGCGGATAGAGTAAGACTCCAAACTCAATTCTACCTAGTAGGACCCGACCATTGCCGGAAACGAATAAACTACTTTCTGGCCCTATCTCCTCTAGCTTATTAATCGCCTTTAAATCAGATGATCATTTTTCATTTTTATCTTTGGCACAAATTGATCTATAGATCATGAGTCTACATCATACCAACAACAGACTGTTTACGTGGCACGATGCAATTGGTTGGCCTGACATGCATTGTTAGGATCCACTGCACTTGCATCGCGCCACGTAAGTGGTCCGTTGAATGATCTCGCTTATGCGATCCACCATATATCAATGTCCCAAAATTATGATTGAGTGAGATGTGTACATGATCTCTAGATCCATTCTGGAAGATGTGTTGGAAAATTATGAAATGTTGACTTGAAATAATCAGGGAACGGTCCGAGGCATGAGACATGTCGTTGTCTTTAAACCAATGTTTGCCCCACCACTTCGACAAAATGGTCACCAACAGTTACAGAACTGATTCCAAGATACAATGAACCGGTTGTATATTCTTGTGAAGGATTTATGAATCCGATCACGCTATTTGAAAACCAAATATTGCGAGAACGCTCGATCAAAACCTTTAAAGATAAAACCGAGAGAAGGAGACTCCAATGTACTTGTTAAAAATAATGATTTTTTATTCCTTAAATAGAAATCAAGTGATGTGTCAATGCACCATTTTCTTATGAAAAGGTACTACATGCATCTCTTCGAAAAAGACACACCACTTTGGAAAGACCTTCATTTTGAAAAGGCACACCACTTTGGAAAGACACATCTCTTGAGAAAAGGCAAGTTTAATAAACTTTTAAATATCCAACAAGATGGAGCGAAAATGAACAACACAATTTAATTCAAAGGCGATCAATCCATGCCGACTCAAGGAGATAAGGTGAGAAAGTAGTCTTATGTTGTGACAGCCCGTATTTCGGCACCCCGAAACCCGTGCCATCAGCACGATCATCTTTACCGTGCCCCTTAGCTATGCACGGAGCATTGGTATATCAAGCAATGGCGACCGAATTAATGAATAAAGGCTGCGAAATTAAATTATCATTGAAATATTTCTCGAAAGATCTACCTTCATGCCTTTGCATGAATGGAGAATCCGATCCGAACCATCGATGATCACGATCATCAATGATGGTTAAAAAGAATAATCTCATGACTTAATTACATTGTTTAACGAAAATAAGGCTTGACAAAACTCGCTCACAAAAACTCTCAAAGTCACTGTGAGTCCTCTAGAAGAAGTCCTCGGGAGGTGGCTCCAACTCGTCTCCGTGTGCCGGTCCGACTCACTAGGGTCAATGTCCCTCAAGTCTCGGCAATGCTAATAGTGGACTGCGATGATATAGTCTAAAGGGTGAGCTACATCCTAGCTCAATAGGGAGCGAGAACACAATTGAACATATAAATTACAACTCATATATATTCCATGATATGCCATGATGTGTCTATACATTCTTGATGAACAACGATTGAAAATAATCATATTTCTTGGTAGTTTACTCATGTCTTGTAATTATTCATGAATGACACTGAAAAGGCCTAAAGCAAAACTTAACCTTTCAACTTAAGTAATCTCCGAGCAATATAGCATCGAGCCCCGATGAAATACCCTTCATCGTCATCTATATAGACAGTTTTAAATGTATTCCCTGGGAATACCAATAGTACCCAAGCCTCTTTCCCCTAGGGATCGGTGGCGGGGTTTCAACATATCTCAATTCAACACCCCTGGGGTGTGCTTTCTGTGTACGGATAAGCCTCCGCACTGGCCTACGGTTTTGCCGCCGTATCGGTCACGGATATCCTGCCGCGTCAGTCGTGGGTATCCCGCCACGTCGGTGGGGTATCCTATCAAACCTCAAATAACAAAAATATCAGGACTTTACATATAGTTATTCACCGTGTAAGTGTGGTATCTTATATCAGTTAGCCCTTATCAGACATAATTCAATCTTGGATACATTCCTGGGATGTATCCGTGTACTTGCATCACACCTGATGCTCTTATTTCTTTACTTCCTCCTCCCCTGGGGATGGCTCATTATGATTACTCTTATAGATGTCACACACACACACACTTTTCACAAACTCTTAAGCAATAAAAATAGTTTGAATTGAATTCTATATCACTAGATACATGCTCTTGCAAAATAAAGTACATGTTCAAGGTGTTCCCTACCTCAAGTCTCTGTTTGATCATGCATCAAGGTCCCTCGTGGCTCCTTGTGCCCAAGCTCACACGTACCACCTATGGTACAATATAACACATGCAATACATCACTAAAGATGCAATAGGGAAGGTCCAAGACCCTCCAAGAATCTTAAAGTCAAACTCAAAAGTCAACAAAAACTGGCATAGTCGATTAATCGAACTCCAAAATCGATTAATCGAAATTCAAAATCGATTAATCGAGATTCCCATTCGATTAATCGAATTGGGATTCGATTAATCGAAATTCTCCACTCTAACCATTCGATTCTCAATTCGAGTAATCGAATTCCGAAAATCGATTAATCGAAATTCTAAATCGATTAATCGAAATCCCATTTCGATTAGTCGATTTCTCCAAGTCCTTTTCTTCCCTCCACTGGAGTTCACTGGAGGTTCCCAGTCGATTAATCGATACCAAAATCGATTAATCGAAATTCTAAATCGAATAATCGAAATCCCATTTCGATTAGTCGATTTCTCCAAGTCCTTTTCTTCCCTCCACTGGAGTTCACTAGAGGTTCCCAGTCGATTAATCGATACCAAAATCGATTAATCGAAATTCAAAGTCGATTAATAGAAACTCAATTCGATTAATCGAAATCGTGTCTTCTGACTTTTCAACTTCTTGGCAAAAATCGATTAATCGAATCTCACTTTCAATTAATCGAAATGGCCAGACTCAGCCCCCTTTTGGGTTGTTCTTTCCAATCTTCTTCCAACTAATTTTTTTCCTTCATTTATCTAAGCCATTATCCTATGATTTTAGCTATTTCTAACTACAATAAAACCCTTCAATCTGTACATTTAATTTACAAGAATTTTACCTTCAATCAATCTCCAATTGATTAGGTCAAGTGGTTGGAAAGGCTAGGGTTCTCGCTTTGGCTTGAACGGATCCTTCGCGTTGAATCGGCCTCTTAAGTGCTTGAATCCCCCTTCCAATCACCCACAATAACTCCTTGCTTAACCACCTTCTTTACTCCTCTCTCTCTCTTCTTTACTTCTCTCTCAACATCCAAAACATTTATTTTAGGGTTATTAAACCCTTTTATCTCCCCTCTAGTTTGTGTGTTGAGCACATGCACCGTAATAGGTGTATGTGACTTCGGATTCACATCAATCTCCACACATTCACTCGAATTCTCACATCTCATCCGTTCATCGCCCCCTATGCCAACGATTGCACTCCTATTTGGTCAAACCTATGACTAGTGGACACGGATCCTCAAGCCATTTAACATAATTTTTGGGATATTACATATGTAGTGTTATGGGTTTTCGTCGGCTTTCCAATGAGTATCATGCTCAATGTTGGTTCAGTCTTTGGCCGTAGCTTCAGGTCGTAAGGTTTTTAATTTTTTTGGGGGTGATGGCATTGCTAAGCTCCCTTTAAGATTATTGCTTTTGTTCTTCTTTTTTGGTTTCAGCGACACTTCTTTGTTAAAAGCAGTTTTTGCGCTTTTTAATAATGATAAGACTAATAGCAACAGTTTTTTGTTGCTTTTGTTCTTCTTTTTTGGTTTCAGCGACACTTGTTGTTAAAATAATTTTTGGTAGCAACAGTTTTTAATAACGATAAGACTAATAGCAACAGTTTTTTGTTAAAAAATTGCCGCTAATAGTCTTAGTTTTTGTAGTGAGGTTATTTATAAAAAAAAATAAAGCAGCTTAAGAGGTGATGGCTGGTAGTGATGAAGGTGTTTGTGGTATATGTAGCTGTTCAAAGTCTTCCTCTATTGTCTCTTTCTATAATAAGTCAATCTAATAGAGCCAAATTTGAATTTTGAGTATTTTATGCTTGATGATAATAGATTCAAGGGATTAGAGATCTGTACACATGGAACCCTATACAAAAGTTTGATTTTCTGTGTTTGGTTGGCACTTGGTCGCATATTAGGTTGATCAAATATTATATTACCATTAAAAAAAATAAAAATTATAAACTTACTAACATGAGCGATAAATGGTGTGACCATATTCGACAGATTAATTATAAATGAATGGTGAAACATAAAATCAGTTTACCACCCGCTGAGAAACTTTCTCAGTGTAGAAATATAGCCTATGTAACTTTTTCAAGGCGTTTTGCTTGTGGAGAATATCTGACTTTCATACATAAAATTGTTGAGTGCACCTAATCGGATGGTAGATAGTTGTTTCCGTCCCAATCTTCCACACAATAGATGCATGTTGAGATCCTTGCACATCTATCAAACGGTAAGATCTTAATTTTACGTGGCACACATCTAGCGTCCTCCTTTTCATGGTACACACATGATGACGGTCACTTTCAGGTTTTGGGCCACATTGAATCAACATGTGACCATGTGAGAGGTGTACTATGATCTCAAGATCTATTGTATGGAAGATTGAGACAAAAAACGAGAACCATCATCTGATCCCAATGAAAGTTTTATTACGCTTAAATCATTGATTGTTTAAAAAGCCAACTTTCATAGGTTTTCGAGCATGGATCAAAATATCATCCGATACCGATATGTATCGGATGTTACATAGCCAAATAGTATATAAATGCCCGGACGATATATTCAATGTATCGTCCGTTATTTTATTATTCCGATACGTATTGTCCAATATGTTTTGGTTTTAAGCTCGGACGATACATATCCGATACCCGAAATTTTGACTCATGTTCAAGAGCCCTCTATTTGTGGATGTTAAGTTTGCTTGATTACGTAAGCAAAAACAGCTGTTCCTTAAGTTTGAAAATTTTACTACTCCCGCCTGTAACTGCCATAAGGGAAAATAAGTTTAATTTTTAAGTAGGACCACATGAGAAATACATATGTAAAACCTTGCGGTCAACAGTGTCTAAAAGTATGATTCTATCATTCATTTTCAGACACGATTGACATGGCGTGCCAAATCACATGCTGTGAGACATGATTAACCTAAAACAACAACCGTTGGCGTGCCAGATCACATGCTACGAGACATGATTAACCTAAAACAACAACCTTTTTTCGTTGATTAGTAATAGGCATGTGATTTTTAAAAAAAATATTTTCATATTCGACATTTTTTACCTCCATTTGATGAATCAAAGATCAAATAAGCTGAATCAATTAAGTGCATTGATTGTAGGCATCTTTGAGTTAATAAGCATCTGATAGAGCCCAAATTTTGATTGATACTTAATTTGTTAGTATCTAAGTTGCCTTCGCACATGATACTCATGATTGGTTTAGTGGTGCCAAATGGTCTGAGTTTAGAGTTTTTTCCTACACTCGAATGTAGTCCCCACTCCCAGCCTCTAATAATAAAGAATAAAAGTAAATTAAACGTCAAACTCAAAGTTTAGTCTTGCCATATATATAATAAGACCAACCATTACCTTCCATACAAAAGAGCACCTCATCACTACTCTCTTTATTCATCACACAGCAGCCCTCTTCTAACTAGGTAAAGTAAACAAAGTCACCCAAATCACAAACAACGAGCCTAAATTAGAGATAGGCGTCGGGGTTCGCGAGGAAAAATGCGTCCATGGCCTTGAACATTTTCACGTTACTTTCCTTGGCTTCCTTGATTTCTTCGTCACTAAGCACAGCATCGCCTCGCGGTCTTGTACTGCAGCTAAGTTTGCATAGAGTTCCTCCATTTGCCATAGCTTTCAGCTTCATTCAGAGATTTCGTCTCATATTTTGGATTGCCTTTGATCACCGTGTATTTGTATGTATAGGTCGCCTCATCAAGCACATCGATGCGGTTCAAAGCGTGAGTGAGTTCCTTCACAGCTGCACATTGATCCACACATATACATGCTTAGTAATATTCTAACAAGAGCAGTGCTCACATATACATGCTTAGTAATATTCTAACAAGAGCAGTGCTTTTATACCTACGGTTGCTTTGTATCAAGATTTTATTCCCTTGGTAGCTAAGGATGCCCATAAAAATTTGACTTCTAAAAATCTTCTTCCAAAGCATGCAGCTATCTATATGGTGATATTTAGGCAGATGGATCTTACACCATATGAGTGGTTTCAAGCCATGTTTGGCAAAGCGGCTTCTAAAAAGTACCTTTATAGTGCTAAGGTTAATGTACTTAATGGCGCACATCCCAAAAAGTGAATATGATAATAGGTATACATCAAATATGATTCTTGAGATGTGTGCCATGTGAAATCAAAATAAGACCATTTGATGGTAGGCCCGAGATCTCCAAATTCATTTGGTAGAAGATTGGAGTGAAAAACGATCTTCATCATTAGGTTCAAACAATCAACGATTTAAGCATGTAGCATGCTCGTTGAGAGAGAAGAATCTTGGATTGTAAATACAAGACCCCTTATTTTGGGATTGGTAGACTTAAACCATCCAAAATAACACAAGAATGGAAGTCAACAACTCTATTTTTGAGTGAGGACAACTTTGGCTCTTCTCACGTATGATTCAAGTTGAACCATGAATCATTTCTACAAGAACCTCTTCTCTTGTGGAGGAAGAGGTCGTGGGTTCTAATTCCCACACGCCCTGCTCTCACCTTTTGTGCCGGTCTCTTCCCTGTTTGTTGCACAAAATCAGTTCCTTTATGCATGTAAGGTACATCTGAGAGTTGTTTATACCGTATGAGTTATGACATCCTCAAAAAACATATAAAAAATGAATTAAAAATAAATTGAAAGAAGGCTTCTACATGCAAAGACACTTTTGTGTGGTTAAAAAATTTATTTCATTCAACCAAAAAAATAGTTAAAGAAAAGTGGTTCACCACTGCAAAAGTTTAGGATCTTTCTCAACTACTGCAAAACAAAATTGAGTATTAACTATATGTTTTTCATTAATTAGTGTGCGGGTGAAAAAAGTTGAGGTGCAACTAAAAAATAGTGTGCAGATGAAAATACTGTTGCCCTCATAATTACAGCCCTCAATCTCAAACCCTATGATTCACAAACCTTGGGTGAAGTTCAATTTTACGACGCTACCAGGCCCCCCATTTCCTTCAACAAGTTCTACGCTTGCTATATACTCTGGGGCGATTTTAGGGAGCAGGTTGTGGGAATCGAGAATCGATTTCCACACCCTTGCCGGAGAAATCGAAGTTGTGACGTCCTCAGAAAAAGAACCCACAACCATTTTTTCTTCTTTAAAAAAAAACGAAAGTAAAAGCAGAGAAGAGGAGCAGATAGTGAATAATAAAGCTTTAGAGGAGATGATTTTAGAGATGAAGGCTGTGTGGTATTTATAGATGCTATATGATTAACTTTTTTTTTTTTTTTTTTTTTTTGAGAGGATATGATCAACTGTTCATAGCCTTCTTCTATTGTCTCCGTCACTCTGTCACAAGTCAATGGCCATTTTAATAGTCCAAACTCCAAAGCACGAAAAATATAGAAAATATGAGTGGTTGATGGCTAATAGTAAATAACGATTAATAGATTCAACTGCACTTAATTCTTCCCAAGCAAACTTCATACAAAGAGAAGCTTATTCAACGTAGCACACTGAGAAGAAACTCACACAAAGGGCGGGAGTAGGTAGGAGAATTTGAACCTACAACCCATAACTTCCACAAGAGAAGAGGATACCAATGAACCTATGGCTCAATTGAGTGAGTGACACATAGGAGAATAAATCTCACATAACAACACTCGATTTATAAATACAAGGGAGGAAGCAACGTGGAGTTATAACCCACGACCTAAAACCTCACAAAGGAGGGAGGATACTAACTTAGGTACCACTCAATCAGGAATATTGGTAAGAAAGTTAAAATCTTTAATATTTTTGTTAGCCCACCTACAAGTAGTGATGAATATTTTTTCTTCACTACAGAAACTAAGACTATTATTAGCGGTAGTAAAAACTTTATTAACAAAAAATCTTGTTGTTTCAGTAGCGAAGGGACTAGTAGTAGCAATTTTTTTGTTAGTAACGGCAGTTTTGGCTATCGCTGAAATACCTTATTTTTGTAGTACTTTTCCAAAAATTTACTATTTTCGTCCAGCGTTACCAACCTCGCTCTTCTTGCCTTATACAGTACTAGTAGAGATACCGACGTATTGTAATGCACAGTGATCAAACAAGGGGACTTGCTTAATGCACGAGTGTTGCAAATAGGGCCAAAGATCATATTGTTCGCCTAATATTTTTTAGGTAAATTTACCATAATAATTTTCTATCGGAAAATAATGTCAATTTTATACCCATTTCAAATATTTTACCAAAGATGGATGTTTTGTAAAATATTTACCTAAATGGCTATCCATCTTTTTTAACAAATAACCAAATTACCCTTGTATTAATTGCTTAATAAGATTTAAATCATGGGTAAATATTTAATTTTATAATAGAAGGTATGTTTTTGAGATATCTTTTTCAGCATTTTTTTTATTAAACTTTATATGATTATTATTTTTAAATTATTATTATTTTGTATATTGGTTTTTTGTTTGGTCAAGTGCCCTATTTTTAGTTAAAATCAAGGAAAATAGAGATCTCTAATTTTTTTTTGCTAATTGAGCAATTATATTAAAATCAAAGAAAATATACAACAAGAACAAAAAAACTCGAGACCTAAGAGAGCTTTAGCAAAGCCATCACTCCCTCAAGCGAGGACAAGAGAAGACCCAAATTTCAAGACCAAATTACAATCGAATAACAATATTGGAAAGAGGACAATCCCTTAAAGTCATAAAAATCGTGGAATTCAAGTTGGCCTTTGCAAATCCAGCGAGGGAGTCGACGACTCTATTCGCTTCTCTAAAATGTGATTGATCGACTATGAGAAAGATGATAGAAGAGACCGATACTCTATGATGATAGGTTCAATTCTCCAAGGAAAACTGTTACCAGAAAAAATATTCACCAAAAGTTTTGAATTAGACTCAATATAGAGAGAAAAGAGACCCATATTGTTTGTCATTCTTATTCCGTCCAAAAGAGTTTTCGCTCCAGCTACATTATTGGTACCAATTCCATAGTAAAAGCGCAAATAAATTCACCAGATGCACAACGAGTGATGCCCCCTCCAACGCTTTTGGATGAATCACTAGAACTAGAGTCGTCGACATTGAGCTTGTATCCTTGAACTGGAGGAATCCATTTAGTTTAAGTAATTTTGAGTTTGATCAGTGGCCGACGAGATAAGTCAAAACTATATAAAATGTGCTCCAAAGAAGAGGAATTATTCATGATCGTCACACTTATACCATCCATGTCGTGCATCCTTTGAATTGAAGAGAGGTTTTTAGTTGGTTAGGGTGTAGACGATTTTTGAATCAGGTCGGGCATATGCCTACAACGGAGGGCAAACAAAATTTTAAGTTGACTCGCACTCCACTTAGTGAGAACGATAAATGGAAGAACTTATCATCTATGCCCTAGTTTTGGGCTTTGTCTGAGATCAATGTCATGCATCGAAATAGCAGAGTGAGCAAAGGAAGAACTGTCTGATGCATGAACAATTTTCGAAGCTCATATAGTTATGCGCATCGCACGGATTTATTCAAAGGGAAGACCTATGCGATGCACAAATATTTTCGAATACCAAATTAATAAGAGTTAGTCTAAAATGAGTGTTCACCTATCATAAGTAGATATGGTAGTCCACATGTTTGTGGACTGCATGACATGCACGGACTTCCAATACATAAATGTCCCTGCACTTCACTCAATGTCCGCCCACCACAAATTCGTGAACTACTTTTATGAACATGATGGGTGGATAGACATTATAGACTAACTCAGTTAGTTAAACATAATTCGAGCACCATTATGGATAGACTATCTCGATAGATGAGATTGACCCAAGCAACATTAATAGTGCATATGCAGGACACCTAATCTTTATTATTATTATTATTATTATTATTATTATTATTATTATTATTATTATTATTATTATTATGGGAGGAGTAATAAAAAGATTTTGAAAGATAATTTTGCAGACAACTTATGTAGTGCAACGGTACTGGCTGCAGTGTTTGGGCCCTGCTATGTGTGCGACATAATCTGCCTGCAGAATTGTCTATAAAAAATTGTCTCCGATAAAATAATCTCCTTTAAGATTTAATCTTTCTCCGCCTTACAATTATATGATTATATAGTGCAAAAGAAACTTAGCATCTGATGAAAATCTTGCAAAAACATACCTTTATTTACCACCATGTTTCTTCCTTTTCAACAAGGTTACACGTGATTGAATTGTTGCCTACATTGAATCTAAGGATAGGGATCATTTTTCGCCTCAACCTTTGAGACAATAGATCTTGAGATCATGATCTTCCCATGTAGATATCTTTGATAATCAAATATCATACATTATTTTCAAATTATTTTTTGGAAAGTATGTCAAGTTTAATCATAATCTGACCATCTGATAGTAAGCTAATGATCGCAAGATCTATTGTTTTGAAGATTGAGACCAAAAATGATCTCAATCGAACTGATTCAAAATAGTCAACGGCTTAACCATATAAAACCCCTAGTTTTGTAAAAAAAAATATTTGTGGGTTGAAATAAATTTGCCCACGTGCAAAGCTCATGATCCCACTACTAACAATTTAAATGAGACTTAAGTCTAATAAAAGATAAATGAAAGGCGACTAAGGACGAGTAATGATCATAAAAAATCAAAATAACACGAACACGAGAGTAAGGTGGGGACCACGTAATATCCCGATATTTTGAATCCGAAGTTTGGTGATTGTACAAGTCCGGCACGGTGACCAATATCGCCATGGTTTTATTTAATAATAAGTCATTAAATAATATTTAGTGAGCTTTGAGTGGAAGGATTAGAGTTCAGAGTGTGATTGGGCAGTTAGTGTGAAAGCCGTGCACCGACTTGCGGTGTGCCGCTCAACACCAAAACCCAACCTTAAGATAAGAAGATAGAAATTACAACTAAATATCCTTGATATTTAGTTAGTTTTTCATTCGGTTATAAGAGAGAGGAGGTTGGTTGCTTAATGGCTAAGCTTTGCCATTTGAAATTTTTGTAGAGAGAGAAAGGGAGTGAGAGTTGAGAGAACCGACCCAACCTATTTGAGCATCGTCACCTTTGAAACCCTTGCGGTATTTCGATTGTGCAATCACCTACAAGCTCCGCACACTCCGTACCTTTCGCAACGCTTGTGACGCTGATCATCTCACGATCTTCGTTTGTGTTTTGAAGAGATGGAGATCAATCGTTGAAGAAATCCGACGATTTTGCTTCAAAACCCTCTTGCATTATTTCTTAAATCAGGGATTAATCGACAAAAAGGTTAGTTTTTCTTTTGATTTTAATGGTTTAGATTGTAGAATAAATCTTCTTTTAGTTTAGTGTATGTGTGTGTGCAAAAATAAAGCGAATCCGACAAGATTTGAGGGGAAAAATAGACCAAGAAAGCAACATGAAGGGTTCTGAACCCAAGAAATTCGATGGTTGAATTTGGGTTTTAAGCTGATGCATTTTGGGAAATTCGATGGTCGAATTTGAATTCGATGGTCGAATTTGGTCCGACACTGCTTTGGTATTTGGGTCATATCTTTGTATCCTGAACTCGGATTAATACGATTTGTGAGGCGTTGGAAAGAAGACAACGAGCCCTATAACTTTCATGAATTGACCAATTTATGAATCGAATGTTATAAAGGTCAAAAAGTAGGGTGAAGTAGGGACAAGTTTTTACATGAGTCAATGTTACCTTAAACTTGCCTGCTTTCACCTAAGCGTGAGAAAATTTTAGAAACTTTGGCTTATAGGATAATTAGGTAACATGTGTATACATGAATGTTTGTAATGTAGATTAAAGATTGGAGATCGCCGAGTGAGCTTTACTTTGCCTCTGATATGCTCGACTCTAAACTAAGGTAGGGAAAACTTGATATCATGTGCATTATTTCATAAACATGTGTGTTATGTTATGATACGTTCTTCGATTCTATTTTGTGATTTCCGTTTATGATTTTGAAGAAATGAGGCATGTGTTTATGTATGACTTAAAAACATGTGAGACTTATGGAATCTTCGAGATTCATTTGATATGTGTATAAGAGACTTTCACACTTTGTTCCGACTTCTGATATAAATTATAATTATCACTTCACACGGCGATAAGCTATATGTATGCACTTTTGGATTTAAGGTTATGTGAATACCCGACCGACGCGGCGGTATAACCGTGACTGACGCGGCAGGATATCCGTGACCGGTACGGCGGCCAATCCGTACACCCTTTGTGATTCCTACCGTATAACGGTAATTATGTTCGGCCAAGTGTCCAACTCTACGGGACCTTGGATTTATGTGCAAATGACTCATGTGAGTGACGATGGTGGGTATTCCATCGGGGGCTTGAGGCTATAGTTCCTCATTCTAGTACTTTAAGTAAACACTTTAAGTTTTTCTTCTTTCTTATGTCGGAATAGAAATGTGAGCATGCTCATGATTCCATTAGCATTGCATATGTATGTTAAGGTTATGAAATCACCTCTCTGCATGTGTTCAAAACAACTTTGTGTACGTTATGCCATAAGATATGTGTTTGATGTTATGATAAGCATGTTATTAGTTTTTTTTCCTACTGAGCTTGGATGAAGCTCATACCCCGACTATACGTCACAGGTGCTGACACTGCCTTAGGATCTGACGATCATGATTTGGAGAACTCTGACTACATTGCTGAGGAGGAGTTGGAGACCTCAGCAGAGGAGTTCCTTCCTTGATCGAGATAGGTCATTTTGGTACTTTTGGATTATAATCTTTTTGAATATTGGGCCCTAGGCCATTATTTTGTCTTTTGGATATCACTTGAGGAACCATCAATAGGAACCATTGTTTAGGTGTTTGGATTGGCCAACACTGGTGGTTCTTTCTGGTTCCTCTTGGTGATATTTTTTGTTAAAGCTTTTAAGCTTTTGTTCTTGTTTTATTAGCTTTGCTTCTATTTAGATCTATGCTTATGTCACTTTTGTTTGAAATACGGCTTATTGAGAAATCAATAAGATGATGAACCGCCTTTCCTATACCTTAAGGATTGGAAAAGTCGTCACAACCACACACATGACTAAAATTTATTTTAGAGTATCCTTATTCTAAACCTAAGAGCCTTACATCTCACCTTATCTCCTCTACCTCGGTGGTCCTAAAATTAAAACAATTATAATGTGTACCTCAAATATGAAATATGAAATTATATTTACGCAACACGCAATTAGTTGGGCTGATCAGTATATATGAAATTACATCGTGTCACGTAAGCGGTTGGTTGAATGATTTTTATTTGCGATCCATCATATATGAAATTATAATTGAGCGAGATGTATTTCATATGATCTTTAGATCCATTCGGTAAAAGATGGAGAAAATTGATCGACAACTTAATTTAATGGTGATCAATACATACTGACGGAGAAGATGCGGTGAGAAAACATTATTTTGAGGGTAAGAATGATGGTATCCTTTATTTATATTTATTAAATTTAGAAAAGAAATTAATAATTTCGTCCTTATCTAAATATAATAAAGAAAGCGTTAGCACGATAATGAGGTCGGCAAAGGGAAGGCTCCAAGTTTTACCCTTAAAGAGATCAATTTGACTTTTCATGTAGCGATCTCCCTGGCAAGTGCTTTGGATCGTTCCTCTTTATCAAATGCCCACCAACCTTATGCCGACCAACCTTGAGGAATAGATAGGGATGCAAATAATCACTATCAAAAATAATATGGCTATTAGTGGCAGCTAGAAAGTGCGGGTAGCCATTAATAGTTTTAATAGTATTTTTGTTAATAGCGCCAATATTTTATTTTTTATTATAAAAAATTGTTGCTAATAATTTTCTTTTTTATAGTGAGGGCTGCAATATAGCAGAGTTAGCTCAACAAGTCGGGTCGGCTCAGCTCAAAAATGAGAGTTTTTGCTCTCTTCAGCTCGGCTCGAGAGTCAGACAACTTTTTATTTAAAACTCTGTTGAATTAGAGCTGAGCTAGTAAAACTTGACTTCATTAATAAAATATAACACTTTTATATGATAACATATATTATATATAATTTTGAAAGTTTTTTTTTCTTATCCCCTTATAATAAGATTTATCTTATAATTACTTTATAATTGATAGATATGTAATTAACATATGATCCTTATGATCCTTTATTAAAGTTTGCACTTTTTTTCTCCTTCTCTCTCTTTATGCAATCATTAAAGTTTTTCTCACTTGTCTAACAATCATCAAGAAGACAATTGAGCAATCAACCAAAGCACTCCTATGCTCTTAATCAATATTTAGCACATTAAATTTAAATACATTTTACTTTTCAAATGTTAAGTATGTTTTTCCACCTGATCTAAGTGGTCCCTTCTCTCTCCTCATCTGTTCTCATGTCAGTAAATATAAGTCATGGTTTAAGATTGCTTGTGCATTTTGTAATTTTTGGTTATTTATACATGTCGATTGGTTTCCAGATGCATTAGGCCTGGTTCGATATTGCTGCAGGCGAATGCTCATGACTCACGTCGACCTTATCGAGAAGCTCCTCAACTACAATAGTATCTTCTCATTTGCACTCTTTTTCATTTATAACTGGAGCATGAGCAAAGTTGACCAATGAGGTCACCATGGTTGGTGACTGGGTCATCAATTTTGTACATGTGGAACTATTTTGGTGTCATGTGGTGGCACGTGGTTCACGGTGCCATCATACCCTAAGATTGCATCGAAAAGGTATCTGTACCATATGATTTTAAGCGTGTAGAAGCACTCCAAAAAATGAACAGCTACTATGGGTATTTTCAAACGTGTTTTAGCCATTCATTTTCTAGTGTGTGTAACCTCTTAATCGCATGGTAGAGATAATTTTTTGATGCAATCGTAGGGCTTAATCCGGTCTATCTGGTGCAACCATGAACCATGCGGCAACAATATAATACTCCTATATATATATTTTATAGGAGTATTATATCCCAATTTTCTAAAATCTATATTTTTTTGGCTTCCTAACAGTCCAATTTAACGATTTGATTAATCTGACTTCCTTACAGATATGCAAATTGTTTCAATTTTCAGAAAATTGCTGGACTGTTTTTATTTCTTACAATCTTACCCCTTGTTGGGTTCTCTGTTTCAGGTCGCTCTTTCATACCCAGAATCTCTCATTCACTTTGCATTGGTATGCGGCAATAAATCTGGCCCTGCACTTCGCTGCTACTCACTAGGACATATTGACAAGGAGCTTATGGAGGCGGCACTGAATTTCTTGAGGAATGGAGGTGTTGTTATTGACTTTGATCAAGCCAAAGTGGCTTCATTAAGTAAGATTCTCATATGGTAAGAAATTTTTAAAGCCTTGAATGTTTTTCTTTTACCGATTAGAGACTAAATTCAGCAAATGCGGTTACAATTTAGTGAATGGTACCAATCCTATAGATCATAGGATTGGAGAACATTGCCTTCTTCCCACTGTTCACATTTGCATCATTGATGGATGATGATGGGCTATTAATTGCACTGATTAGATGTTTTAATCGTCCAATTGAACTTCCTTGTGAGCTGCTTAATTAACCATCCTGATGCTGCAGTAGTTTCTAGAAACCTTTAATCCATGAGATTCTTTGGGATACGACCTGATAAATATGCAAATCGCTAACTGGTTCGCGGTTCAGTTCGTTGAGGATGGGTGATCCGTCAACATATGCAACTTTATTTTTGCAAGAAACTCTACATCCAACCAGCGCACCATCATTGCAAATTATGATTGAAGTGCATATATATATATATATATATATATATAATATTGTAAAGTTTATCTATAAAACTCATGAGAAGAGTGATGTATAGTTACGTGGAGGCAAACCCAAGTTTTGTACAGTAAATTTATTATACAGGTCAAACTTTGGGCAGCAATCTTTTGTGAAAATTCATATCTAAGCTAGTTAGAACTAAATGTACCTCCACCAAGGCGATGCAAGTTTTAAGGCAGATTTCAAAGGTCAATGACTCTTAAAATTCTAATTTCTGATAATTAGAATATACTTCTCATCAATATCTCAATTTAATTGCTTAATATCATAAATATTTCATTACGTTCTCCTTTTGATTTCAGGCGAAGCTTTTCGATTTGAAGCTCACCTCAAACGGATCACTAGGGGACGAGGATACTTGACAGGAGAGGCGAAACATATATATATATATATATATATATATATATATATACACTACGTCAAAATGAGGGAAAAACCACTGCAGCAATATAAAATAAGCCATTGCTTAAAATAGTGGTGTAATATTCCACTCCCTAAAATAATGGTTTTTGAAGCTAAAACAGTGGTTTAATATATTACCCTCTCGTCACGTGCCTATTATCCACTCTTCACGTGCAAATCTATCGAGCCCAACCGAAGCCTCTCGTTTTCTCTTTATATATATGTACAAAACCGCCTCTCTTCCTTCTTTCTCTATAATCACTAGCCTCTCTCTCCTCTTCTTCTCTCTGTACAAACCCTAGATTGCTATATGGTTGAGATGGATCAGAGGATTTGAGATGGATTAGGAGATCGGGAGCCGGTGAATGCTGATCTAGTATGTTTTATGATTTTGATCTCGTGGAGCGGAGGATTTGAGATGGATTGGAAGCTGGTTATCTCTGCAAACTCAGATTTCTCTCCCTAAAACCCTAGTTGTTCTTCACGCATCAGAGATCATCGCAATCCACGCATCAGTGATCCTCAAGCATCTCTAAACGCATCAGATCTGCCCTCGGCAGCGTCGAGATCGTCTACTACAACAACCTCGCGTCTGACCAAGCCACGTTGATTAGAGCTGCGAAATCTCGCCATATCCCATTCTTCTCTGATCGGATCTTCAGAAACCTCGACGAAGAAACCCTAACAGAAACTCTGTTCAAATCCTAATTGCTTTCCTCACAATGATCATTTGTAAAACCCTAGCTGTCATAGTTCTTTCAAAACCCTAGGAACACTCCTTAATTTGAGATTTGCACTGATGCCGTCTCTGCTATCTCCCGAAAAAATCCTCCGATTAGAGGTAGAGAACTTCAAATCCTACAAAGGCCACCAGATCATCGGCCCTTTCTACTATTTCACGGCAATTATTGGTCTGAATGGCGCCAGGAAATCGAATCTCATGGACGCCATCGGTTTGTCTTTGAGGGTTATTCGGGTTCAGTTGCGTGGCGCTCAATTGAAGGATTTGATTTACCCGATGGACAATAAGGAGGAGCAGAAGGGGAGAAGAACATTCGTGCGGCTCGTGTATCAGATGGGGAACGGATCGGAGCTGCAGTTTATGAGTACCATCACGGGGTCGGGTGGTAGCGAGTATAGATTGGATGGGAAAATTGTGCCATGGGCTGAGTATAATTCAAAATTGAAGTCACTAGGGATTCTCGTCAAGGCGAGGAAATTTCTCGTGTTTCAGGTATGCAATTGAGTTCTAAAATGTTGATTTTTCGGGTTTTGGTTTAGTATTGTTTTTGGTTTTGTGGAAAGTATGGTTGTAAAGGCATTGATGGGAGTTCAACCTTGAGTTCGGTGCTTAGTAATATTATTTATTATATATTTTTTGAGACACATAGCTTTACGTGTACATTTCATTTTGCCTTAAAATTGGCACAGTTAAAAAATTGGGAGAATAACCTCAATAGACCATTTGCTGATTATTTCTTTTTACTATTAGAAAAAATAATGGCTTATTAAAAGGTTATCATAGGTACCTTGTAGCATAGTGACAAATTTCATCTTCAGTAATATATGGGTTGGGGGGGTGGATCTGAATGTTCGGAAAAATTTTGGAAAAATTTCGGGAGTATAAACAATATAAAATATATATTTTGTATTTACAATAATATTATTTATTATTTAAAAGGACCAGAATTTCATTAACTTTATGTAAATTAACGAAATTTTGAAAATTTAAAAGCACCAAAAGTTTTGCTCAACTCCTATTTTGTGACTTTTTGACAAAGTTTTAAATATTATTTATTATTTAAAAGGGACCAGAATTCACTATGCCTTGTAGGTATTTTAGTCTGTGTTTCGGTCCTTGCTATTTTAGTGGATTCCAGCTCTCCGCTTTGCTCTCGCTAGAGCGAGAGTTTTACTACTATGACGGGAAAGCTCGTTTTATCCCTTAAGACCGCTCCCCCGCCGGGGAAAATGGGGTGGAGAGCTGGTATACCAAATGTGCTTGGTGGTTAATACCTCCCCGCCATAGCAAATGGGGTGGAGAGCTGCTATACCAAATGTGGTTTTTGGACGAAATCTCGGCCAAAAACCGATAACTTGGCCGGAGTTCCGGCCGATAATTTGAATCCCATACAAAATATGACCGAAATTTCGGTCCAAATTATCGTTTCGGTGAGGACCGAAACCGATAATTTGGACAGAATTTTGGTCATTTCGGCCGAAATTTTGATCCTTGGTTTAAACAACGATTTTCAGTTCTCACCTCTATGTACTCTAAAATTCATAATTAGTTCAAGGAATTGGGTTTTTAAGTGATTCCAAATCTCCGTGAAAGGTGACTCACTAATTCACATTCCAGAGGTGGAATCAGTCCAAGATCGGCGCTAGGTTGATCAGGGAAGGCAGTGCAAGATGAACCCAGAAATTTGTAGTTTTTAAGTGTTCGGGTCAGCCTCTGTAATTTGATCATAAAATTTGTTCTAATGAATGAAATATTTTGCACTATATCTTGATGGAAAGCCTGAGAAGTCCTCTAAAACTTCTCTGCTTATACCA
Organism: Chloranthus sessilifolius; assembly: GCA_021018995.1. NCBI lineage: Eukaryota > Viridiplantae > Streptophyta > Magnoliopsida > Chloranthales > Chloranthaceae > Chloranthus > Chloranthus sessilifolius. The sequence continues at coordinate 5,490,467 of CM037598.1, read as the reverse complement.
TCAGCAAAAAGTCTATGGGTTGACCATCATTCTTTGATTTCAGGGCAGGTATCTTTCCAGAAACCTGTTCAGCTTTGAACAGTGATGGCTGCAACATTTAGGCCTATTCCTGAATTTGTGCGGGCCTTTATACTGGAAACTTTAAGCTAATAGTTTATATATATATATATATCACTGATGTGATAGGCTACATGTGTGAATTTTTTTATCAATGTATTTTGAACTATATTCACATGAAAGGACAAACTTAAGTACTTGACATACCTACGACATGTTTGGTTAAATCCCTATGCACATGCATGCATAGTTTACTTTGAGCCTAGCTTTTGCATTGGAAAAAGCCCTGGCCTAAAACTAGTTAGGAGGGTTAAACCTGTATTTAATATTAAATCTGATTTTCTGCAATTAGGAGAGACCTGAATTTCTGAATTTATAATAAACCTGAATTTCTTGGCATAGTGTTAAAACTGAATTTTTGGAAATAGTGTTAAATCTGAATTTCTGATATCTTTGTTAAATCTTAGGTTCTGAAAACATTGCTAATTCTGCAATTAATATTAAATCTGTTTTTATTTTAATAACATTTCAATATGAAAATCTGTTAAACCTGAATTTCTGCTATATATATTCTAAACCTAGAATTCTATGCTTGCAATTCTATTACAAATGTTTAAACCTGAAATTCTGTCATAAATTTATAAACTCGACTTAATTGCAAACTTATTACACTGGAAATGATCTGAATCTGATCTTTAAAGTTCTGTGATAACCAAATCTATTGCTGTAGATACCCTAATTGGTCAAGCTATATCTTTCAAAGTCTAGGTTTTTGAATTTGGAGCAGCTTTTCTGCCCAAAAAAACTGAATCCTGCTATTTTTTTTACTTTTCATGGAAGAACATCGGAATTTAGGTAGTGTTTGGAAACAGTTGTGGCACGTTCGGCTTCTAGGCCGTGAAAAGCAAAAAAGACCATAACGATGGGCGACTCGAGCACACAACTTCTTGAGTAGCATAATCCCGAAAATTGTTTCAACTTAAATTTGAGTGAGAATCCGAAAGTAGCCTAAACCCTCTTCGATTCTAGCTTTTATGCGAGAATCAGTCGCATAAGCTTAACAACAAACAAGGCTTAATTTCTAGGTTTAGCTTTTATGCAACATTTTGTGGAAATAATTGCATAAATATGATATGGATGCACGTAATCAAAGCTGAAACTCGGGGCAATCTTTTTTATTTTATAATCATAAACTGAAACTTGCCCAATGACTTGAGTTGTTCACGATCTTTGGGTTTTTGTACACATCCCTCAACGCCATTTCTTTATTTCCTCGTTGGTTGGCTGCATTGTGCTTTTGATTTCTTCAACCAATCTTTATATTGTTCAATAGATTAGCTATAATCAAATTATATCCATAATATAAATAAACAAAATTCAAAATATTTCCTTCAATGTGCTTAAAGTTTAAAATTCTTGACCCAAGATTGAAGGTTCAAGGACAGGAAAGCCCGCTTTTCAAAAATATAATCATATTATTTCACATTGTTCTAGTTTCTATTTACATTATAAAATAGCTGGTTTTCTGAGATTGAATGCTGCCAATTTTATTCTATGTGTCTTTTTAGGTTTGTGTTGGATGTTATCAATGCAAATCAATCTGTCTAGTCTGATCCCTGGGATAGGTTTATGCATCAGAATGTGTGTATGTGTATATATTTTATATATATGGTAGGTGAATGTATATGATTCTTTGACAGTGCTGTTATGCAACTCTAATTTCTTTCGATTTGTTCCTCAGCCATTTGGAGTTCATTGGTGTCCATTTAGTGGATTGACGCGGCTTCCTTCATCATTTGAGTAAGCAATCATGCCTAAAATTTCAGTTGAATTATATTAAATATGGATGTCACGAGCCGGCTTTTGGCCTTGGTCTGTCCAATCCTGGTTTTAAATGGCCAAAGCTGAGCCTAGCATGGCTATAAGCCCTACCGGGCTTGAACTGGCCACTTGGCCTAGTGACTTGTTTCAGCCGGGTTCGGGCTTGGTAATATTGATTATGGATTGTTTTCCCTTATTATTATCTTCTTTACTTATCATCCTCAAATATCGATGTGAACTCATTGGGAGGCCACATCTGACAGGCTTCGTATAGAAAGTCCTATGATCTTGAGCTGTTATATGATGGTGCTTAGCATCCTCAATGACAATAGTGCTCCTCATCTTTACCAGCATTTGGCCCATGCGCTTTTGGATCTAGAGCAGCAGATTGATGGGGCACCTCTTAGGCAGGTCAAACTAAAATCGTACTGTTTGGTAAATTTAAAGAGTCCAATAAATTGCTTGCTTTTGGAATTTCAATATAGAAGTTTGCAATGGTCCACAAAATAATTTCTTTGACAATGGTTATGATCATCCAATCGGCACAATAGCTGTTGCCATATGGCAATGATGGCCTTAAGCTATAATTACTATTTTGGCATAATATACTTTATTTATACTTCGATGTGTTAGAGTGTGTGTGTGTGACAGAATCCTTGACAATGTGTTAAGACTGCTTGGAAGAAGAAAGAAGGATAATGGATTGAATCCTTGAGGAGGAGTGTATAAGGACACAATCCTCTCTTGATTATCTAACTGTTCCACTGATGGAAAGAAATGAGAAAAGTGCAAAACATGATATTATAGTGCTAGTTTGTTTACTGTCTGATAGAGTTTACATGACTCTTTACCAATAAAATAGCAACAACAAATATTTGCAATTGAAATGGATAGAACAAGACTATGGTATCATAATGTCAAATTATGACTGTTAGAACATTATTTTTAGTTCACCTCATGATAAAAGAAAATAGCCATGAACACTCATATATGTACAATCATGTGATTTAAAACCTGTTTGTACTTAACTCTTTATTTGTATTGCTGGGCACAAGTATCTTGCTTGGATGTCATATTTTGTGTTTTTGTCATTAATGAAGTCATCTTTACCAATGAAAAATCAGGTCTTTGTGTTATCTGGGCTCTTAACTTGTGTTGCTGTGTCCAAGTAAAGTTAGACATGTTTCCGACTTTCGAACAACTTAGATGCGTATTAATATTTGATCTGCATAGTATTATTAATTTATCAAAATCTCACACACACTTATTTGTATGAGGATGTAATATTATATCTATTATACTATTTATGTATGATATTATTTGCTATTGAAACTATATAATTACTATTATAGCATTAAATTTATAATTGTGTTAATATTACTGTAGACACAAATTTTGTGCCTTTTTTTTGAATAAATATCTGAGATATAGATCTGTATACACATGTTATTTGTGTCCCTATTTTCTTTCTTTCCAATGTAATAGAACTTGTATCTATATCCCATCTTTTCCCCTGATAAAGTCACATTTGGCCTGCCTTTTTTGTAATGGGCCTTTGAAACTCTGTTCTTATTAGACCTCTTAAGTGAGCTCTTTTGGGACTTATAAAAGGCCCCTTTAAAAGATCAACCATCCCTTTCTTTTTCTCAGCTTGTCATCTCCTTATAAAAGGCCCCTTTAAAAGAAATGTTTAGGATTTCATCCTACTGATTGTTGCCGAGAATGGTGGAGGCGGCGATTGAAGTGGTGAATGGTGTCTTGTGAGTGGTGATTGGGTGATGCCAATAACAAGGAGGTGGTGAATGGTGATGCCTTGATTCTCGGAAAGGAAGGGAGGGAGGGAGGGAGGGAGGGAGGGGGGAGGAGGTATTTTAACTATAATATAAGTAACATATCAAGCCGAGCCAGGCGACTCGGGTTTGGCTCAAAAATATTTGAGCTTTTAGCGTTGGAGATCGGCACAGCTTGCGAGCCATGCTAGAGAAATAAAAAATTCTTTTAAATCTAGCCGAGTGGAGTCAATCTTTTGAGATGGCTCAGCTCGTTGAATGCCCTAATAGTTATGTACTTCATATGGTAAGTGTGTTACGCTCTTACTTTGTGGAAGAGCTCTAAGTTAGCTATGATTTCGAACATTGAGGATTTTTTACATCTTATTATCAAGATTTTACTTCTGAAGTTCAAGACATCTAAATTGACAAGATTTGCTTTATCATGCACATGTGACTTACGGATATTATGTGTAGGATATATTACTGAGTTATGCCCGCTTATTAACTAAATGCGATCATTTTAATAGTTCCGATTAGTTGTAAAATATATTTATCGATTTTGGCTAGTCTTTGTCCTCGTAATTCTTCTAGTGCAATCTCTTGATATATTCTTCAACTTTTGGATTGACCACCTAATCCGTGATTACCTTTGACTCACCATAGACGGGTGGCCCGCCAATTCAGGTGGATCGATCACTCTTCCAAATTTTCCAGATATCTCTAACATCATTGCACCAACTCAAAATGATGGTAATCTTGTAGGCTTTGTTTTGAATAAAATAGTGTTGGCTTGTTGAGATCATGGTTCAAAATCTTGTAAAATGCTACATACCGGAAGATATGTATCGGTTTGGAGGTCACCGAGACGATACTTTGAAGTGTCGTGCGGTGCATATACATATATATTGATATGTATCGGATGATCCATACCAAAGTATCGCCCGTAACCGAGTATTGTAAACCATGGTTGAGATACATTATGGAGTCTTAGTTGCATGTTTATATTCTTGACGGTTTCGTTTCCCTGATTTGTGGGCTCATGTTACATCTTTCATGTAAATATGCAAAGTGCGGAGTTGAGGGAACTGGCACTTTCTCTTTCACTCAAATGTTTATCTTTTGATTTTGTTGGGACATCCTTAGATGAAAGTTCGGAAGAGTTTGGTACTGTGCAGGTGCCCATTTACTTTCTATCGATAGATATACAAATATAGCATTATTTTACAGTGAATATGTTTTCATAATGAACAAATTTTATTCGGTCCGAAGTTGGATTTTCATGAAAATAATGCTGTATTGAACTGTGGACTCTTGTGCTTTCTGGTCTTCTCACAGATTCCATCTTCTTGGAGACCTTGTTACATTTCTGTAGCTTTTGCAAGGTTCTCAGAAATGTAACAAGGTATACGGCTTGTCAGAAATGTAACAAGGTTCTCAGAAATGTAACATTTCTGTTGTTTTTGCTGAGTATTCTGTGTTGAATTCGGTTTGTCCATGAATCACTGGCTTGTCTCTTTGTCTAGTCACATAATTTGATACCTTCGATGAGGTATAGTCCTTATGCCTGTGATTTATTCTCATTTTAAACTCGTACTATCATTCATCTTGATTCTTGAGTTTATTTTCTTTGAACTTTTCCTAGCATTCATTTTGAATCTTCTTATTACTGATTGGAAAGAAAAAAAAAGGTTCTTTTAAACTTTGCAAGTTTGGATCTTTACTCCTATTGCTCCTCAGAGAAACGTCTCATTGGTCATGCGCTAATATTTGAACTTTGGAAGAAAATCAAAATAGCCTCTCCTTTTTTGGCTCTTACTGTCCTTTTTTAGATCGCTCCATGTTTATGGACCAGTGAAGAAGTGGGTTGTACATGTTCTTTTAAAACCTTTCACTCTTCTCACTTTTAAGACAAAATATACATAAAAGTATAGAACAATATAGACTACATTAGTAAGAAGCTTATAGGCTGAGGTGGTCCATGAGGTACAAATGGCTCGGTTGCTATTATATCAAAAACCAAGATCTTTCATTGTGTTAGCGTCTGATTTCAGTTGCAATTTTGTGGAATCTACTTTCCCGTATACCTTGTTACATTTCTGAGGTTAGCATTACAATGCTTAAAATTTCTTTTCGCAGTATTGCTATCCGTTTGCTGCCAAATTTTCATGAAAATTATTCTTTAAACAAACTTTCATCCACATGCAATTCTGTTGGGAAAATCTTTGTATTGTCGGGCATATATGGAAGAATGGATATAGTATCTAATTTTTTATCTCACCTAACTCACTCTAAACAGTTCTGGCCAATCTCTTTGCTTGATCGGATGGTTAGGAACTTTATTAGGAGTCATGGCAAGCCTTTCCTATTTGTTAGCATAGTCATCTGCGTTGGTCTTTTTTCCATTTCTTCTGTGTCATTCTATGACCTCACTTTTTATTCTATTTTCACTACATTTAGTATTAGGTACGTGACTTGTGCCAAGGGTGGTGCACGTGCCAATCTCATTCTACCAAAATGGTCAAATCTTTGAAAGTGCATAGATATTATTTATGTGCACAAACAAAGGAAAGTATGTTTTTGACCTCCTCCTGAATTGACAGTAAAAAAATATCTATACAACTGCTGAGGGTGGTAGAGGGAGATTGACCTCTCACCTGTGCATCAGCCTTGGTGCATTGGTCGGGTACCTAATACCAGCTCATTTTCGTAACATTTTTTTGTTCATAATTTTTGTTCATAATTTAAGAAAATGGCATAATCGATATAAATAGGAACTCAAAACAATTATCAGAACACCATATTTGCATGTAATGTGTTCTACAGGTTGGATTCAATATGTATAAGGTAACTAAAGGAAATGTTACAATAAAGTTGTGGGATCTTGGAGGTCAATCCAGAATTCGGAGCATGTGAGAGCGTTATTGTCGTGCAGTCATCAAATAGCTTTATAAAATAAACTACTGTTTAAACAGTTACGAGCATGTGGCATAGGTCTCTTTTTTGTAGTGAGAAGTCATCAATATCTCAATTTAATTGCTTAATATCATAATATTTAATTACGTTCTCCTTTTGATTTCAGCAAAACTTTTCGATTTGAAGCCCACCTCAAACGGATCACTAGGGGACGGGATATTTGGAGAGGCGAAGCATATATATATTTTTTTAATTATGAAACTAGGTCATGGGGTCCTTAGATTGTTAACTCTTTTTTTTTTTTGGAATAAAAGGATTGAGCATGTAAAGTTTAAAATATTTGATTGATTTGAAAGGTTGGATCATAGGTTGAAATGCAATATTTTGTTTGAATAAAAGAATTTGGCATCTATTTTATTTATGGATGTGCTTGAATATGAGATTAATAGCTTTTTTTCTTTATATAATTTCTTTTAAAGCATTATAAAATACATTAAAAAAGTATTACAAAAGCATAAAAATATTGCATTAAAAAATATTATTTTAAAAATTTGCATAAAAATTGTCGTAATTTTTTTTTTTTAAATTTTGCATAAAAAATCGTTTCTAAAAAAAGGAGAGGTTTTATTTTAACAAAAAAAAACCACTCCTTTTTTTACAATTGTTTAGGGCAGTGGTTTTTTGAAAAAAAACCACTGTCAAAGACAGTATTTTTTGAAAAAACCACTGTTTAAGGTAGTGGTTTTTTGGGCTTTTTCACGTAGTGATATATATTTTTTTTAATTATGAAAATAGGTCATGGGGTCTTTAGATTGTTAACTCTCTTTTTATTTTTATTTTTTTTTGTTTGAATAAAAGGATTGAGCATGTAAAGTTTAAAATATTTGGTTGATTTGAAAGGTTGGATCATAGGTTGAGATGTAATATTGTTTTTGAATAAAAGAATTGCGCATCTATTTTATTTATTAATGGTATTGAATGATTTGCATTTGAGTTGAATGGATGTGTTTAAATATGAGATTAATAGCTTTTTTTCTTTATATAATTTTTTTTAAAGCATTAAAAAATTGCATTAAAAAAAAGTATTACAAAAAGCATAAAAAATATTGCATTAAAAAAAAGCATAAAAAAAATATTATTTTAAAAAAATTTGCATAAAAAATTGTCGACGTGATTTTAAAAAAAACATTTGCATTTTAAAAAAAGGAGTGATTTTTTTTACTTATATATAAACGATGGTTTATGAATTCATAAACCACTGCCTTTGTATAGTGTAAAAAAAACCACTCCTTTTTACAATTGTTTAGGGTAATTTTCAAAAAACCACCGCCAAAGATGATTTTTGAAAAAACTACTGCTTAAGCGTGATTTTTTGGCTTTTTTCACGTAGTGTTCAACTATACCAAAAATATTCCATTCCTCTCTTGATAAATCTTTTCATTATCCCCTGAATGCTATATTATTAGATGCAAGAGTCTTCACGATGAAAACAATCCTTATTAATACATGCCTCCAATGTTCTTTCTCTTTCTTTAGTTTTTCTTGAACCTCTTGATCAATTATTTCATTCTTTCCCATTCTCAAACTCAACTCAATCCATTTGCTCATGCTTGTGATATGTTCCCTAGTCTTTTCATGACTCTTCAATCTTTCGCTTATATTCTTCCAATCATTGAATCCTTCTTTAGCCAATTGAGTAGCCATTCCTTCCGTGAAAAATAACTTGTAACTAAAACAGTAAACTCTTTGGCTAATATTTGAATATAGTAACTATTTTCTATCATTCTTTTCTCCATTTGCCAATTGTTCGCATGTAATGAGAAGACGAGAACTTCCTACCATAAATATTTCTCGAAAAATTCTGATTCTCATCTCTCAAAGGACCCTTCTCTACTAAGAAGTCTCCAAGACTCTGTTGGACATTGTTCCAATTGTTGAATCATATATATTTAAAGGCTAACATTTGTTATTTTCTTCTTCATTCTCATCTTCCCCTTCATATATATCAATCTCATTCTCATTTATATTTTCTTCTTCACCCACATCTTCCCCTTCATTCACCAAGTCTTGGCCTTCACATTCTTTATTATTATTGTATTCTTCCTTATTGCTTAAATTTTTGAGCTCTGTTTGTTTACTACTTTCAAAGAACTTGTAAATGGCTCCTTCTTGAGGTGAATAAAGTTTTCTATCTTTTGCTTCTCCCTTCTTTTCTCAGCTCTAGAAGGATAGCTTCCATTAGACATGATTTGAGTGCAGTGTTCCTCAACTACAAACATGAGTTTAAAACAATGATAAGTTGCTAATATCATATATATAACGACATAATAAATAAATTTCTAAATATACTTCATTTAATTATCAACTAATTGGCTTCTCAAGCATTCGGAGTTTCCTAGTATGTAATTAGATTTACGAGGTTAAAATAGGAGTAATTAGATTTATTATAGATGTTTTATGATATAGACTCATTTAGGCATTTTCTCATTGGGCAACCAAAATTTGACTTCAAAATAAGTCAATAGCAAACATAGTAAGCACCAATCTCGTGAACATACAATGGTTAAATAGTTCTAATGTTCAATCCCAATAGGATATCTACCATTGGAAATTTGGAATATTGATAACCGATCAATCTTCACAACAATAAGTAATTGTTAAATATAAATTCAATATCCAAATGCAGATCCAAAGCACAAACCATCAACTAATATGTAAAGGAAGGGTCGCAATGTAAATAGGTAAAACACTGGTCACATAGTGTAAAAAAGACATATCTGAGAGGGATAAATGCAAAAACCCAAAAAAATAATTTAATAGTATGTTGGAGTTATGACTATGAGGCCAACTATTAAAGATAGATGCCATTTCACTATGTTGATTCAAATGGTGGAGATCATTTTTCATCCAGATCTTTTGCACCAAAGTTCCCTAGATCATGGCGCACCGATCGGACATCACACACAATGATTGCATGTGACACACCTCACATAGGGACCCGAGCACATAGTCACTTGAAACTCAGGCCGCTTACCCAATACTAACTCCTAAAAATATGGACAAACCTTAGAATACCAAGGGATACAGCTTTTTCAAGGAAAATTAAAGAAAAGGTATAAATATTTGCAGCCGAAGATTCGATCTCCCATTGTGATTTCCATCGTTAAATCGTTGACTGCCTTGAATTGCACGATGCAGAATACTTTTCGTCCCAATTTTCCATGCAGTAGATGTTAAGATCATGACCCACGTATTAGATAGTCAGATGTTGACTCCAAGTAGAACACATCTCAAAAAGTGACCCGAGAACCCTTCTAATGGTGTGTGATCACTATCACTTTTGGGGATGTGTGCCACATTGAATCAACACCTGGCCGTCTAATAGGTGTGTCATGATCTCAAGATCTATTCATTCAAGGTTGGGATGAAAATTATCTCTATCACATCATTCAAGCAGTCAACGATTGTAACGGTGATAACCTTAGAATTTTCGGCTGCAAATATCGGTATCTATAAGACTATAAAAAAAATGGTTATTAGAAGTACCTGATGTGGATTTAACTGCTCTTAATTCTTAAAGATGCCAATCATTATAAAAAATTAAGCCTAAAAGGAAATCAAGCACACTTTGAGGACTTGGTGAAACAAGATAAAATAAGTATCAGACTTAGACAATAACCAATTAAGAATTAAGATGCAAAATGAAACTATTTGGCCGTCAAAAGAAATTAGATAGCACCATTAAACTAGCACGTAGAAGAAATCATCATCTATAAGGTACTTAATTCGCTAGCAATATATCCTAAAAGAATCAAGTTTGCATCAAATTACAACAGAATGGAATATACTATGCATTCATGATTCATGCCTCCACTATGAGAACACCATCTGAAAAAAACTATCTCCTTTTTCATTTAGTGTTTCTATTTTTGTTGATGGGAGTAATGAGGGAGATCAGAGGTGAAATCTGTTGTGGTGATTTAGGCAGGGCCAACCCTGAATCGATGCAGTGAATTTAAACAGCAGGAAATAGAGAAAAAAATTAAAACAAAAAGGCTTTAACCAAATAAAACTAACAAATAAAAACAAAATAGATATAATTATATGAAGCAAACCTCAATTTGTGGATTGAAAGAAGAAAACAATAAATAGAAGGAGCTGGAGGGTGGAGCCGCCGGGAGAGACTTTGCTCGATCGCTAGATGCTACAGGCTGCAGGCTGGAGCCGGGAGAGAGGCGTTGGACTGGATGGAGATCAGCAGATCTGGTTTAGAAAGAGGCGTTGGAGCTTGGAGGAGAGGGTTTAGAAATTATAAAGGAGAGGGTTTAGAAAGGGGCCCTTTGTGTATATTAATTTTTCTTTTTTGATAAACCTAATTTTTAAAAGGAATTTTTTTTTGGGGGGCCCCTGGAAATCGGGCGCCCAAGGCAGCCACCTGGTCCAAGGCCAGCCCTGGGCGTATGTTTTTTAGGTGCCTTTTTCAATAAATTTGTTTTTATAAAACCCTATATGATTATTATTTCTAAAAATGGTATGAAATGACTATTATTTTGTATATTGATTTCATGTTTCGTCAAGTGTCCTAGTTTTAGTTAAAATCAAGGAAAATAGAGGTTTCTAATTGGTTAGGATGTAGTCATTTTTTGAATCTGGTCGGGCATATGCCTACAACCAAGGTGTCAAACTTGGTATCAGTATCGGGTTTCGGTCTATGGAGGACCGATACAAATCGGCCAATATGTATCAGCCAATACCGATAGGTATTGGCCCCATTAAAAAATAAATAATTAATTAAATAAATTTTTTTTAAAAAGTGAGCTCAAACCGATAAGTATCAGCCGATACCAAGTTGTAGCTAGATCACGTATCGGTTTTCCGAAAAACCGTCGTATCGATACATACGATCGACCGATTTTTTATATCATGCCTATAGCGTAGGGCAAACAAAATTTTGGGATGTTTGTCAGGTTTGATCATAATCTGACCATCTAATAGTAGTCTCATGATCGCAAGATCTTTTGTGTGGAAGATTGAGACGAAAAATGATCTCAATCGAACTGATTCAAACTAGTCAATAGTTTAAGCATGTAAAAGCCCAATTTTTGAAAAAAAAAATTTGTGGGTTGAAATAAGGGAAATTTATCTGATCGTCCCTGTCAGATACACCTTTTACGCCAGGGGCCCCGGACTTTCACCTTTTCCCAAACCGACTAATCGGGAGCCTAGCCACCCCTAAGGATAGCAAAAGTCCAAATTACCCCTTTCTTTAATGCTCAAAAACATCATCTTCTTCCTATTTTAATCTGTTACAGTTTCTAAAAGTCAGAGGTGGCGAAGGTGACAATGTCTTCTCCTCAATCCAATCTACTCCGATCTGCTATTTGGATCGACCCAGATACACATTTTTCGTCAGAGACTGTAGCAGATTAAAATGAGGAAGAAGATGATACACCTATATAATTTAAAATTTTAAATATTTACATTTTTCTATATTTACACGATGTGAAACGAGATCTATGCTGTCTGATTGAAGCCACAATATAAAATTGATAGTGCCAAAGATAGATATGAAAAAAATGCGATATACATCGACTCATAATCGTTGGTACCGACCATTTTAAGAGTCGTCAACGACTATTTACAGTGTCGCCATCGACTCTGTACAAAGTCGCCATAAAAAATAAAAAATAAAAAAAATTTCCACAGTCGACATCAACCGTATAAAAAAAATTAAAAATTAAAAATTTATAATGTATATATATATATATATATACATTTTAAGGCGACTCTATACAGAGTCACCATTGACTCTGTACAGAGTCGATGGCAATGTGTCTAGTCGATGACAACTTTGTACGGTCGATGGCGACTCTTAAAATGGTACCGACTATGTTAAGAGTCATCATCGATTGTTTTAAGAGTCGCTATCGATTGTTAAAAAAAAATTAAAAAATTAAAAAGAGGCGATATCGCCTTTTTCGTGTCTATCTTTGGCGCCATTTATTTTATTATGTGGCCTTCAAATCATAGATCCGAGCCACATCGCGTAAATATAGAAAAATGTACATATTTAAAATTTTAAATCATGTAGAACAAAAAATAGTATAAGAAGAGGTATTTCGGACTTTTTGTGCTAGCTGAAAATGGCTTGGCTAAAAGTTGGTCGGTTTGGGTAAAGGTGAAAATACAGAGCCTATGACGTAAAAGGTGTATCTGACAGGGTCGATCAGATAAATTTCCCTTGAAATAAATTTACCCAAATAGTCTCTCATACAAATCTTCCTCTTCTGTCAACCATCTCTCCGCACGTGGAAAGCTCGTGCATCCCACTAGTAACAATTTAAATGAGAGACAGCTAAGTCTAATAAAAAATAAATGAGAAACGACTAAGAATACAGAGTAAAGTCACAAAAAATTGGTGTAAGTTATTAGAGAGAAGTTGAAAAAAGTTGAGAGTCGGGAAAAGAGTTTTAATAGGAGGGGATGGAAAGGGGAGATTTAATCCCTTTCTATCTAAATTTTTTTATGCTTTCAATAAATCGATCGTTTGGGGATCATCTTTTGCATGGAAGCTTCAGTTCTTCATGTTTCTCTCCTTATTTTTTCCTTTGTTAGGGGTAGAATATGGGAGTTTTATATCCTCTTATTGGTGAGAGTTTTCTTTTCCGAAGAGATCGACTCTACAAAGGCCTTTTTATGATCAATATTTTTTTCTCGACACGGCTTTGATCACGGGTTTAACCGACGCTTTTGATGGCTTCATTTTTGCGAACACTTGCTCTACGCCATGAGGCATCGTTGTAAAGCTTCGATTGAAGTGTAGAAGCATTTGATCGGTATTTGCTCCTGCTTTCCAATGTGTTGGGAGATTTTGTGAATCGTGAGTTTATTGATGGTGATGATGTCTCTTGATGTAAGTTATCATGGATCATGATGGTGGATTCTTAAAGTTTTACCTTACTTTTAAAGTCCTTGAATTTCGTATTGATGTTTGATGGGTCTTAAATGATATTCAATGTATTTTAATGTTAGTTATTGTAACTACAATTATTGTGGCCCTCTACTTTGTAATCGTTCTCTATTTCTGATGAAAAGAATAAAATTTTATCCCAAAAATAACAAGAATACAGAAATGATCATAAAAAAATCAAAATAACAAAGAATACATTGTAAGCTGGGGACCACACGTATAACTAAAATTTATTATAGAGTACCCTTATTTTGAAAACCGGAGACGACTTAAGTCTAATAAAAATAAAAGAAAGGCGACTAAGAATGCAGAGTAATGATTATAAAAAAATCAAAATAACATAGAATACAGAGTAAGGTGGGGACCACACGAATAACTAAAATTTATTATGGAGTACCCTTATTCTGAAACCAAAGGGCGATGGTTAGGTCCTGCACGTAGAACCGGCCTCTCTACCCTGCCCTGAGAGTCTCGACTTTCTTAGGAAATAAGAGTCTTTGACTTTCTTGGCTTTCAGTTTTTAGGGCATGCAAAATCGGTGTTTGGTAATAGTTTGGTGAGATTAAAATTCAGAAAATTTCGGTAAAGTCAAGAAGTTTGGGGAAATATTTAGAGTAAAATTTGGTGAGAAAAATTAAAAATAAAAATAAAAAAATTAAAAATTATATATATATATATATATATATATATATATATACATTAAAAAAATTTGTTTGTCACAATTTTTTTTTTTAATTCAGGAATTATTCGTGAATTTCGGTGATATGGCGATTTTTGAAAAATTCGCGAATAATTCGAGATTAATTCGGGGGACCTTAAATTCGCGAATTTTTCAAAAATTCGTCGATTTTTGTGACTATGATGACGTGCAACCAAAATTCTCTTATTTCCATGGGCAGCGGTAGGGTTGTGCTTTTTTTGGACCGAACCGAACCGTCGGGTTTGGTCCGGTTTGGGTTTGGTTTGGAGAAAAGTAAAACCGAAAAGTTTGGTTTGGTTTCGATTCCAAGCCTCACAAAGCCGAAACCAAACAGAACCGAATGTAGTTTGTAAGTGTGTGTATATATATATAGGCGGGGATTTTAATTATTTTTAAAGGGCATTTAAGTAAAATGCATATTTTTATATAAAACCCTACCCTTGTCTTTAGCCTATTCCTAAATCCTAAAGCGGTAATGTAGTACTTATAGAAAAATCGGTTGAGAAGTTGAGAAAATTTTGATGTGTAAGTAGAACTTATAAGAAAATCGAAACCGACCCAACCAAACCGAACCGAATTGAATCGGGTTGGTTTGGTTTAAGAGTTGGACGGTTTGGTTTGATTTTGAAAATCTAAAAATCGATTAAGACCGGTTTGGTTTGTGGTTTTAGTCCAAAACCGACCAAGCCAAGCTAAATACACCCCTAGGTAGCGGATAGAGTAAGACTCCAAACTCAATTCTACCTAGTAGGACCCGACCATTGCCGGAAACGAATAAACTACTTTCTGGCCCTATCTCCTCTAGCTTATTAATCGCCTTTAAATCAGATGATCATTTTTCATTTTTATCTTTGGCACAAATTGATCTATAGATCATGAGTCTACATCATACCAACAATGTATCGCTTACGTGGCACGATGCAATTGGTTGGCTCGACATGCATTGTTAGGATCCACGCACTTGCATCGCGCCAATGTAAGTGGTCCGCTGAATGATCTCATTGCATGATCCACCATATATCAATGTCCCAAAAATTATGATTGAGTGAGATGTGTTTCACATGATCTCTAGATCCATTCTGTGGAAGATGTGTTGGAAAATTATGAAATGTTGACTTGAAATAATACAGGGAACCGGTCCGAGGCATGAGACATGTCGTTGTCTTTAAACCAATGTTTGCCCCCACCACTACGACAAAATGGTCACCAACAGTTCTGATAACTGATTCCAAGATACAATGAACCGGTTGTATATTCTTGTGAAGGATTTGAATCCGATCACGCTATTTGAAAACCAAATATTGCAGGAACGCTCTGATCAAAACCTTTAAAGATAAAACCAGAGAGAAGGGAGACTCCAATGTACTTGTTAAAAATAATGATTTTTTATTCCTTAAATAGAAATCAAGTGATGTGTCAATGCACCATTTTCTTATGAAAAGGTACTACATGCATCTCTTCGAAAAAGACACACCACTTTGGAAAGACCTTCATTTTGAAAAGGCACACCACTTTGGAAAGACACATCTCTTGAGAAAAGGCAAGTTTAATAAACTTTTAAATATCCAACAAGATGGAGACGAAAAATGATCAACACAATTTAATTCAAAGGCGATCAATCCATGCCGACTCAAGGAGATAAGGTGAGAAAGTAGTCTTATGTTGTGACAGCCCGTATTTCGGCACCCCGAAACCCGTGCCATCAGCACGATCATCTTTACCGTGCCCCTTAGCTATGCACGGAACATTGGTATATCAAGCAATGAACTGCACTGAATTAATGAATAAAGCTGCGAAATTAAATTATCATTGAAATATTTCTCGAAAGACACTCTACCTTCATGCCTTTGCATGAATGGAGAACCGATCCGAACCATCGATGATCACTGATCATCAATGATGGTTCGCCCCAAAAGAATAATCTCATGACTTAATTACATTGTTTAACGAAAATAAGGCTTGACATACCAAGCCGCACAAAACTCGCTCACAAAAACTCTCAAAGCTGCACAACGGAGTCCTCTAGAAGAAGTCCTCAGGAGGTGGCTCCAACTCGTCTCCAGGTGTCGGGTCTGACTCACTAGGGTCAATGTCCCCTGAAGTCTCGGCAGCTGCTAATAGTGGACCTGCGACGTATAGTCTAAAGGGTGAGCTACATCCTAGCTCAATAGGGAACAGAACACAATTGAACATATAAATTACAACTCACATATATTCCATGATATGCCATGCATGATGTGTCTATGCAGTTACTGATGAACAACAGTTGAAAATAATCATATTTTACTGGTAGTTTACTCATGTCTTGTAATTATTCATGAATGACACTGAAAAGGCCTAAAGCAAAACTTAACCTTTCAACTTAAGTAATCTCCGAGCAATATAGCATCGAGCCCCGATGAAATACCCTTCATCGTCATCTATATAGACAGTTTTAAATGTATTCCCTGGGAATACCAATAGTACCCAAGCCTCTTTCCCCTAGGGATCGGTGGCGGGGTTTCAACATATCTCAATTCAACACGGGTACTGGATAAGCCTCGACCGCCTACGGTTTTGCTGCCAGACGGTCACGGATATCCCCGTCACAGATCGTGGGTATCCCGCCACCGGTGGGGTATCCTATCAAACCTCAAATAACAAAAATATCAGGACTTTACATATAGTTATTCACCGTGTAAGTGTGGTATCTTATATCAGTTAGCCCTTATCAGACATAATTCAATCTTGGATACATTCCTGGGATGTATCCGTGTACTTGCATCACACCTGATGCTCTTATTTCTTTACTTCCTCCTCCCCTGGGGATGGCTCATTATGATTACTCTTATAGATGTCACACACACACACTTTTCACAAACTCTTAAGCAATAAAAATAGTTTGAACTGAATTCTATATCACTACATACATGCTCTTGCAAAATAAAGTACATGTTCAAGGTGTTCCCTACCTCAAGTCTCTGTTTGATCATGCATCAAGGTCCCTCGTGGCTCCTTGTGCCCAAGCTCACACGTACCACCTATGGTACAATATAACACATGCAATACATCACTAAAGATGCAATAAGGAAGGTCCAAGACCCCTCTCAGAATCTTAAAGTCAAACTCAAAAGTCAACAAAAACTGGCATAGTCGATTAATCGAACTCCAAAATCGATTAATCGAAATTCAAAATCGATTAATCGAGATTCATTCGATTAATCGAATTGGGATTCGATTAATCGAAATTCTCCACTCTAACCATTCGATTCTCAATTCGAGTAATCGAATTCCGAAAATCGATTAATCGAAATTCTAAATCGATTAATCGAAATCCCATTTCGATTAGTCGATTTCTCCAAGTCCTTTTCTTCCCTCCACTGGAGTTCACTGGAGGTTCCCAGTCGATTAATCGATACCAAAATCGATTAATCGAAATTCTAAATCGAATAATCGAAATCCCATTTCGATTAGTCGATTTCTCCAAGTCCTTTTCTTCCCTCCACTGGAGTTCACTAGAGGTTCCCAGTCGATTAATCGATACCAAAATCGATTAATCGAAATTCAAAGTCGATTAATAGAAACTCAATTCGATTAATCGAAATCGTGTCTTCTGACTTTTCAACTTCTTGGCAAAAATCGATTAATCGAATCTCACTTTCAATTAAAGACTCATTACTCTTTGGGTTGTTCTTTCCAATCTTCTTCCAACTAATTTTTTTCCTTCATTTATCTAAGCCATTATCCTATGATTTTAGCTATTTCTAACTACAATAAAACCCTTCAATCTGTACATTTAATTTACAAGAATTTTACCTTCAATCAATCTCCAATTGATTAGGTCAAGTGGTTGGAAAGGCTAGGGTTCTCGCTTTGGCTTGAACGGATCCTTCGCGTTGAATCGGCCTCTTAAGTGCTTGAATCCCCCTTCCAATCACCCACAATAACTCCTTGCTTAACCACCTTCTTTACTCCTCTCTCTCTCTTCTTTACTTCTCTCTCAACATCCAAAACATTTATTTTAGGGTTATTAAACCCTTTTATCTCCCCTCTAGTTTGTGTGTTGAGCACATGCACCGTAATAGGTGTATGTGACTTCGGATTCACATCAATCTCCACACATTCACTCGAATTCTCACATCTCATCCGTTCATCGCACCCTATGCCAACTATTGAACTCCTATTTGGTCAAACCTATGACTAGTCGGACACGGATCCTGAAGTCACTGTTTAACATAATTTTTTGGGATATTACATATGTAGTGTTATGGGTTTTCAAGCTGGCTTTCCAATGAGTATCATGCTCAATGTTGGTTCAGTCTTTGGCCGTAGCTTCAGGTCGTAAGGTTTTTAATTTTTTTGGGGGTGATGGCATTGCTAAGCTCCCTTTAAGATTATTGCTTTTGTTCTTCTTTTTTGGTTTCAAATGACACTTGTTTGTTAAAAAACAGTTTTAGTACGACAGTTTTTAATAATGATAAGACTAATAGCAACAGTTTTTTGTTGCTTTTGTTCTTCTTTTTTGGTTTCAGCGACACTTGTTGTTAAAATAATTTTTGGTAGCAACAGTTTTTAATAACGATAAGACTAATAGCAGTTTTTTGTTAAAAAATTGCCGCTAATAGTCTTAGTTTTTGTAGTGAGGTTATTTATAAAAAAAAATAAAGCAGCTTAAGAGGTGATGGCTGGTAGTGATGAAGGTGTTTGTGGTATATGTAGCTGTTCAAAGTCTTCCTCTATTGTCTCTTTCTATAATAAGTCAATCTAATAGAGCCAAATTTGAATTTTGAGTATTTTATGCTTGATGATAATAGATTCAAGGGATTAGAGATCTGTACACATGGAACCCTATACAAAAGTTTGATTTTCTGTGTTTGGTTGGCACTTGGTCGCATATTAGGTTGATCAAATATTAAATTACCATTAAAAAAAATAAAAATTATAAACTTACTAACATGAGCGATAAATGGTGTGACCATATTCGCCAGATTAATTATAAATGAATGGTGAAACATAAAATCAGTTTACCAATTCACGAGAAACTTTCTCAGTGTAGAAATATAGCCTATGTAACTTTTTCAAGGCGTTTTCTTGTGGAGAATATACGGCTTTCCGCCATAAAAATTGTTGAGTGCCCCTAATCAGATGGTAGATATTTGTTTCCGTCCCAATCTTCCACACAATAGATGCATGTTGAGATCCTTGCACATCTATCAAACGGTAAGATCTTAATTTTACGTGGCACACATCTAGCGTCCTCCTTTTCATGGTACACACATGATGACGGTCACTTTCAGGTTTTGGGCCACATTGAATCAACATGTGACCATGTGAGAGGTGTACTATGATCTCAAGATCTATTGTATGGAAGATTGAGACAAAAAACGAGAACCATCATCTGATCCCAATGAAAGTTTTTATTACGCTTAAATCATTGATTGTTTAAAAAAGCCAACTTTCATAGGTTTTCAGGAGCATGGATCAAAATATCATCCGATACCGATATGTATCGGATGATACATAGCCATTTTGTATATAAATGCCCGGACGATATATTCAATGTATCGTCCGTTATTTTATTATTCCGATACGTATTGTCCAATATGTTTTGGTTTTAAGCTCGGACGATACATATCCGATACCCGAAATTTTGACTCATGTTCAAGAGCCCTCTATTTGTGGATGTTAAGTTTGCTTGATTACGTAAGCAAAAACAGCTGTTCCTTAAGTTTGAAAATTTTACTACTCCCGCCTGTAACTGCCATAAGGGAAAATAAGTTTAATTTTTAAGTAGGACCACATGAGAAATACATATGTAAAACCTTGCGGTCAACAGTGTCTAAAAGTATGATTCTATCATTCATTTTTCGTACAGTTGACATGGCGTGCCAAATCACATGCTGTGAGACATGATTAACCTAAAACAACAACCGTTGGCGTGCCAGATCACATGCTACGAGACATGATTAACCTAAAACAACAACCTTTTTTCGTTGATTAGTAATAGGCATGTGATTTTTAAAAAAAATATTTTCATATTCGACATTTTTTACCTCCATTTGATGAATCAAAGATCAAATAAGCTGAATCAATTAAGTGCATTGATTGTAGGCATCTTTGAGTTAATAAGCATCTGATAGAGCCCAAATTTTGATTGATACTTAATTTGTTAGTATCTAAGTTGCCTTCGCACATGATACTCATGATTGGTTTAGTGGTGCCAAATGGTCTGAGTTTAGAGTTTTTTCCTACACTCGAATGTAGTCCCCACTCCCAGCCTCTAATAATAAAGAATAAAAGTAAATTAAACGTCAAACTCAAAGTTTAGTCTTGCCATATATAATAAGACCAACCATTACCTTCCATACAAAAGAGCACCTCATCACTACTCTCTTTATTCATCACACAGCAGCCCTCTTCTAACTAGGTAAAGTAAACAAAGTCACCCAAATCACAAACAACGAGCCTAAATTAGAGATAGGCGTCGGGTTCATGAGGAAATATGCGTCCATGGCCTTGAACATTTTCACGTTACTTTCCTTGGCTTCCTTGATTTCTTCGTCACTAAGCACAGCATCGCCTGCGGTCTTGTACTCGCAGCTAAGTTTGCATAGAGTTCCTCCATTTGCCATAGCTTTCAGCTTCATTCCGAGAGATTTCGTCTCATATTTTGGATTGCCTTTGATCACCGTGTATTTGTATGTATAGGTCGCCTCATCAAGCACATCGATGCGGTTCAAAGCGTGAGTGAGTTCCTTCACAGCTGCACATTGATCCACACATATACATGCTTAGTAATATTCTAACAAGAGCAGTGCTCACATATACATGCTTAGTAATATTCTAACAAGAGCAGTGCTTTTATACCTACGGTTGCTTTGTATCAAGATTTTATTCCTTGGTAGCTAAGGATGCCCATAAAATTTGACTTCTAAAATCTTCTTCCAAAGCATGCAGCTATCTATATGGTGATATTTAGGCAGATGGATCTTACACCATATGAGTGGTTTCAAGCCATGTTTGGCAAAGCGGCTTCTAAAAAGTACCTTTATAGTGCTAAGGTTAATGTACTTAATGGCGCACATCCCAAAAAGTGAATATGATAATAGGTATACATCAAATATGATTCTTGAGATGTGTGCCATGTGAAATCAAAATAAGACCATTTGATGGTAGGGAGATCTCCAAATTCATTTGGTAGAAGATTGGAGTGAAAACGATCTTCATCATTAGGTTCAAACAATCAACGATTTAAGCATGTAGCATGCTCGTTGAGAGAGAAGAATCTTGGATTGTAAATACAAGACCCTTATTTTGGGATTGGTAGACTTAAACCATCCAAAATAACACAAGAATGGAAGTCAACAACTCTATTTTTGAGTGAGGACAACTTTGGCTCTTCTCACGTATGATTCAAGTTGAACCATGAATCATTTCTACAAGAACCTCCTCTCCTTAGGAGGAAGAGGTCGTGGGTTCTAATTCCACACGCCCTGCTCTCACCTTTTGTGGTCTCTTCCCTGTTTGTTGCACAAAATCAGTTCCTTTATGCATGTAAGGTACATCTGAGAGTTGTTTATACCGTATGAGTTATGACATCCTCAAAAACATATAAAAATGAATTAAAATAAATTGAAAGAAGGCTTCTACATGCAAAGACACTTTTGTGTGGTTAAAAGATTTATTTCATTCAACCAAAAAAATAGTTAAAGAAAAGTGGTTCACCACTGCAAAAGTTTAGGATCTTTCTCAACTACTGCAAAACAAAATTGAGTATTAACTATATGTTTTTCATTAATTAGTGTGAAAAGTTGAGGTGCAACTAAAAAATAGTGTGCAGATGAAAATACTGTTGCCCTCATAATTACAGCCCTCAATCTCAAACCCTATGATTCACAAACCTTGGGTGAAGTTCAATTTTACGACGCTACCAGGCCCCCCATTTCCTTCAACAAGTTCTACGCTTGCTATATACTCTGGGGCGATTTTAGGGAGCAGGTTGTGGGAATCGAGAATCGATTTCCACACCCTTGCCGGAGAAATCGAAGTTGTGACGTCCTCAGAAAAAGAACCCACAACCATTTTTTCTTCTTTAAAAAAAAACGAAAGTAAAAGCAGAGAAGAGGAGCAGATAGTGAATAATAAAGCTTTAGAGGAGATGATTTTAGAGATGAAGGCTGTGTGGTATTTATAGATGCTATATGATTAACTTTTTTTTTTTTTTTTTTTTTTTGAGAGGATATGATAAACTGTTCATAGCCTTCTTCTATTGTCTCCGTCACTCTCTGTCACAAGTCAATGGCCATTTTAATAGTCCAAACTCCAAAGCACGAAAAATATAGAAAATATGAGTGGTTGATGGCTAATAGTAAATAACGATTAATAGATTCAACTGCACTTAATTCTTCCCAAGCAAACTTCATACAAAGAGAAGCTTATTCAACGTAGCACACTGAGAAGAAACTCACACAAAGGGCGGGAGTAGGTAGAATTTGAACCTACAACCCATAACTTCCACAAGAGAAGAGGATACCAATGAACCTATGGCTCAATTGAGTGAGTGACACATAGGAGAATAAATCTCACATAACAACACTCGATTTATAAATACAAGGGAGGAAGCAACGTGGAGTTATAACCCACGACCTAAAACCTCACAAAGGAGGGAGGATACTAACTTAGGTACCACTCAATCAGGAATATTGGTAAGAAAGTTAAAATCTTTAATATTTTTGTTAGCCCACCTACAAGTAGTGATGAATATTTTTTCTTCACTACAGAAACTAAGACTATTATTAGCGGTAGTAAAAACTTTATTAACAAAAAATCTTGTTGTTTCAGTAGCGAAGGGACTAGTAGTAGCAATTTTTTTGTTAGTAACGACAGTTTTGGCTATCGCTGAAATACCTTATTTTTGTAGTACTTTTTCAAAAAATTAACGTTACCAACCTCGCTCTTCTTGCCTTATACAGTACTAGTAGAGATACGACGTATTGTAATGCACATGATCAAACAAGGGACTTGCTTAATGCACGAGTGTTGCAAATAGGGCCAAAGATCATATTGTTCCTAATATTTTTTAGGTAAATTTACCATAATAATTTTCTATCGGAAAATAATGTCAATTTTATACCCATTTCAAATATTTTACCAAAGATGGATGTTTTGTAAAATATTTACCTAAATGGCTATCCATCTTTTTTAACAAATAACCAAATTACCCTTGTATTAATTGCTTAATAAGATTTAAATCATGGGTAAATATTTAATTTTATAATAGAAGGTATGTTTTTGAGATATCTTTTCAGCATTTTTTTATTAAACTTTATATGATTATTATTTTTTAAATTATTATTATTTTGTATATTGGTTTTTGTTTGGTCAAGTGCCCTATTTTTAGTTAAAATCAAGGAAAATAGAGATCTCTAATTTTTTTGCTAATTGAGCAATTATATTAAAATCAAAGAAAATATACAACAAGAACAAAAACTCGAGACCTAAGAGAGCTTTAGCAAAGCCATCACTCCTCAAGCGAGGACAAGAGAAGACCCAAATTTCAATACCAAATTACAATCGAATAACAATATTGGAAAGAGGACAATCCTTAAAGTCATAAAATCGTGGAATTCAAGTTGGCCTTTTGCAACCAAATGAGGGAGTCGATTTGACTCTATTCGCTTCTCTAAAAATGTGATTGATCGACTATGAGAAAGATGATAGAAGAGACCGATACTCTATGATGATAGGTTCAATTCTCCAAGGAAAACTGTTACCAGAAAAAATATTCACCAAAAGTTTTGAATTAGACTCAATATAGAGAGAAAAGAGACCCATATTGTTTGTCATTCTTATTCCGTCCAAAAGAGTTTTCGCTCCAGCTACATTATTGGTACCAATTCCATAGTAAAAGCGCAAATAAATTCACCATATGCACAACGAGTGATGCCCCCTCCAACGCTTTTGGATGAATCACTAGAACTAGAGTCGTCGACATTGAGCTTGTATCCTTGAACTGGAGGAATCCATTTAGTTTAAGTAATTTTGAGTTTGATCAGTGGCCGACGAGATAAGTCAAAACTATATAAAATGTGCTCCAAAGAAGAGGAATTATTCATGATCGTCACACTTATACCATCCATGTCGTGCATCCTTTGAATTGAAGAGAGGTTTTTAGTTGGTTAGGGTGTAGACGATTTTTGAATCAGGTCGGGCATATGCCTACAACGGAGGGCAAACAAAATTTTAAGTTGACTCGCACTCCACTTAGTGAGAACGATAAATGGAAGAACTTATCATCTATGCCCTAGTTTTGGGCTTTGTCTGAGATCAATGTCATGCATCGAAATAGCGAGTGAGCAAAGGAAGAACTGTCTGATGCATGAACAATTTTCGAAGCTCATATAGTTATGCGCATCGCACGGATTTATTCAAAGGGAAGACCTATGCGATGCACAAATATTTTCGAATACCAAATTAATAAGAGTTAGTCTAAAATGAGTGTTCACCTATCATAAGTAGATATGGTAGTCCACATGTTTGTGGACTGCATGACATGCACGGACTTCCAATACATAAATGTCCCTGCACTTCACTCAATGTCCGCCCACCACAAATTCGTGAACTACTTTTATGAACATGATGGGTGGATAGACATTATAGACTAACTCGCTTAGTTAAACATAATTGAGCACCATTATGGATAGACTATCTCGATAGATGAGATTGACCCAAGCAACATTAATAGTGCATATGCAGGACACCTAATCTTTATTATTATTATTATTATTATTATTATTATTATTATTATTATTATTATTATTATTATTATTATGGGAGGAGTAATAAAAAGATTTTGAAAGATAATTTTGCAGACAACTTATGTAGTGCAACGTAATCGAGTGTTTGGGCTCGCTATGTGTATATAATCTGCTCAGAATTGTCTATAAAAAATTGTCTCCGATAAAATAATCTCCTTTAAGATTTAATCTTTCTCCGCCTTACAATTATATGATTATATAGTGCAAAAGAAACTTAGCATCTGATGAAAATCTTGCAAAAACATACCTTTATTTACCACCATGTTTCTTCCTTTTCAACAAGGTTACACGTGATTGAATTGTTGCCTACATTGAATCTAAGGATAGGGATCATTTTTCGCCTCAACCTTTGAGACAATAGATCTTGAGATCATGATCTTCCCATGTAATAGTCAGATATCTTTGATAATCAAATATCATACATTATTTTCAAATTATTTTTTGGAAAGTATGTCAAGTTTAATCATAATCTGACCATCTGATAGTAAGCTAATGATCGCAAGATCTATTGTTTTGAAGATTGAGACCAAAAATGATCTCAATCGAACTGATTCAAAATAGTCAACGGCTTAACCATATAAAACCCCTAGTTTTGTAAAAAAAAATATTTGTGGGTTGAAATAAATTTGCCCACGTGCAAAGCTCGCGCATCCCACTACTAACAATTTAAATGAGACGACTTAAGTCTAATAAAAGATAAATGAAAGACGACTAAGGACAGAGTAATGATCATAAAAAAATCAAAATAACACAGAACACAGAGTAAGGTGGGGACCACTGTAATATCCCGATATTTTTGAATCCGAGTTTGACTGATTTCGTGCACAAGTCCGGCACGGTGACCAATATCGCCATGGTTTTATTTAATAATAAGTCATTAAATAATATTTAGTGAGCTTTGAGTGGAAGGATTAGAGTTCAGAGTGTGATTGGGCAGTTAGTGTGAAAGCCGTGCACCGACTTGCGGTGTGCCGCTCAACACCAAAACCCAACCTTAAGATAAGAAGATAGAAATTACAACTAAATATCCTTGATATTTAGTTTTTCATTCGGTTATAAGAGAGAGGAGGTTGGTTGCTTAATGGCTAAGCTTTGCCATTTGAAATTTTTGTAGAGAGAGAAAGGGAGTGAGAGTTGAGAGAACCGACCCAACCTATTTGAGCATCGTCACCTTTGAAACCCTTGCGGTATTTCGATTGTGCAATCACCTACAAGCTCCAAGACACCAGACCTTTCGCCAGCTTGTGACGCTGATCATCTCACGATCTTCGTTTGTGTTTTGAAGAGATGGAGATCAATCGTTGAAGAAATCCGACGATTTTGCTTCAAAACCCTCTTCGGCATTATTTCTTAAATCTGTGGGATTAATCGGCAAAAAGGTTAGTTTTTCTTTTGATTTTAATGGTTTAGATTGTAGAATAAATCTTCTTTTAGTTTAGTGTATGTGTGTGTGCAAAAATAAAGCGAATCCGACAAGATTTGAGGGGAAAAATAGACCAAGAAAGCAACATGAAGGGTTCTGAACCCAAGAAATTCGATGGTCGAATTTGGGTTTTTAAGCCTGATGCATTTTTGGGAAATTCGATGGTCGAATTTGGTCCGACACTGCTTTGGTATTTGGGTCATAACTTTTTATCCTGAACTCGGATTAATACGATTTGTGAGGCGTTGGAAAGAAGACAACGAGCCCTATAACTTTCATGAATTGACCAATTTATGAATCGAATGTTATAAAGGTCAAAAAGTAGGGTGAAGTAGGGACAAGTTTTTACATGAGTCAATGTTACCTTAAACTTGCCTGTTTCACCTAACTGTGAGAAAATTTTAGAAACTTTGGCTTATATGATAATTAGTCGGTAACATGTGTATACATGAATGTTTGTAATGTAGATTAAAGATTGGAGATCGTCGAGTGAGCTTTTACTTTGCCTCTGATATGCTCGACTCTAAACTAAGGTAGGGAAAACTTGATATCATGTGCATTATTTCATAAACATGTGTTATGTTATAATCGTTCTTGATTCTATTTTGTGATTTCCGTTTATGATTTTGAAGAAATGAGGCATGTGTTTATGTATGACTTAAAAACATGTGAGACTTATGGAATCTTGAGATTCATTTGATATGTGTAGAGACTTTCACACTTTGTTCCGACTTGATATAAATTATAATTATCACTTCACACGGCGATAAGCTATATGTATGCACTTTTGGATTTAAGGTTATGTGAATACCGACCGGCCGGTATAACTGGTATTGTGTGGCGGCAGGATATCCGTGACCGGTACGGCGGCCAATCCGTACACCCTTTGTGATATGTACTTTGTGATTCCTACCGTATAACGGTAATTATGTTCGGCCAAGTGTCCAACTCTACGGGACCTTGGATTTATGTGCAAATGACTCATGTGAGTGACGATGGTGGGTATTCCATCGGGGGCTTGAGGCTATAGTTCCTCATTCTAGTACTTTAAGTAAACACTTTAAGTTTTTCTTCTTTCTTATGTCGGAATAGAAATGTGAGCATGCTCATGATTCCATTAGCATTGCATATGTATGTTAAGGTTATGAAATCACCTCTCTGCATGTGTTCAAAACAACTTTGTGTACGTTATGCCATAAGATATGTGTTTGATGTTATGATAAGCATGTTATTAGTTTTTTTTTCCTACTGAGCTTGGATGAAGCTCATACCCCGACTATACGTCACAGGTGCTGACACTGCCTTAGGATCTGACGATCATGATTTGGAGAACTCTGACTACATTGCTGAGGAGGAGTTGGAGACCTCAGCAGAGGAGTTCCTTCCTTGATCGAGATAGGTCATTTTGGTACTTTTGGATTATAATCTTTTTGAATATTGGGCCCTAGGCCATTATTTTGTCTTTTGGATATCACTTGAGGAACCATCAATAGGAACCATTGTTTAGGTGTTTGGATTGGCCAACACTGGTTCTTTCTGGTTCCTCTT
Source organism: Chloranthus sessilifolius (assembly GCA_021018995.1). Taxonomy (NCBI): domain Eukaryota; kingdom Viridiplantae; phylum Streptophyta; class Magnoliopsida; order Chloranthales; family Chloranthaceae; genus Chloranthus; species Chloranthus sessilifolius. The sequence goes on along the minus strand of CM037598.1, from coordinate 5,462,467 downwards.
GGTGATATTTTTTGTTAAAGCTTTTAAGCTTTTGTTCTTGTTTTATTAGCTTTGCTTCTATTTAGATCTATGCTTATGCCCTTTGTTTGAAATACGGCGTATTGAGAAATCAATAAGATGATGAACCGGCCTTTCCTATACCTTAAGGATTGGAAAAGTCGGGTCGTCACAACCACACACATGACTAAAATTTATTTTAGAGTATCCTTATTCTAAACCTAAGAGCCTTCTGTCTCACCTTATCTCCTCTACCTCAGTGGTCCTAAAATTAAAACAATTATAATGTGTACCTCAAATATGAAATATGAAATTATATTTACGCAACACGACGCAATTAGTTGGGCTGACTGTATATATGAAATTACATCGTGTCACGTAAGCGGTTGGTTGAATGATTTTTTATTTGCGATCCATCATATATGAAATTATAATTGAGCGAGATGTATTTCATATGATCTTTAGATCCATTTGGTAAAAGATGGAGAAAATTGATCGACAACTTAATTTAATGGTGATCAATACATATTGACGGAGAAGATGCGGTGAGAAAACATTATTTTGAGGGTAAGAATGATGGTATCCTTTATTTATATTTATTAAATTTAGAAAAGAAATTAATAATTTCGTCCTTATCTAAATATAATAAAGAAAGCGTTAGCACGATAATGAGGTCGGCAAAGGGAAGGCTCCAAGTTTTACCCTTAAAGAGATCAATTTGACTTTTCATGTAGCGATCTACCTGGCAAGTGCTTTGGATCGTTCCTCTTTATCAAATGCCCACCAACCTTATGCCGACCAACCTTGAGGAATAGATAGGGATGCAAATAATCACTATCAAAAATAATATGACTATTAGTGGCAGCTAGAAAGTGCGGCTAGCCATTAATAGTTTTAATAGTATTTTTGTTAATAGCGCCAATATTTTATTTTTTATTATAAAAAATTGTTGCTAATAATTTTCTTTTTTATAGTGAGGGCTGCAATATAGCAGAGTTAGCTCAACAAGTCGGGTCGGCTCAGCTCAAAAATGAGAGTTTTTGCTCTCTTCAGCTCGGCTCGAGAGTCAGACAACTTTTTATTTAAAACTCTGTTGAATTAGAGCTGAGCTAGTAAAACTTGACTTCATTAATAAAATATAACACTTTTATATGATAACATATATTATATATAATTTTGAAAGTTTTTTTTTCTTATCCCCTTATAATAAGATTTATCTTATAATTACTTTATAATTGATAGATATGTAATTAACATATGATCCTTATGATCCTTTATTAAAGTTTGCACTTTTTTTCTCCTTCTCTCTATCTTTATGCAATCATTAAAGTTTTTTCTCACTTGTCTAACAATCATCAGCAAGACAATTGAGCAATCAATCAATACCTGCGAGGCGGCGACCAGTACCTATGCTCTTAATCAATATTTAGCACATTAAATTTAAATACATTTTTACTTTTCAAATTTTAAGTATGTTTTTACAGCTGATATAAGTGGTCCCTTCTCTCTCCACAACTGTTCTCATGTCAGTAAATATAAGGCATGGTTTAAGATTGCTTGTGCATTTTGTAATTTTGGTTATTTATCTTTGATTGGTTTCCAGATGCATTAGGCCTGGTTCGATATTGCTGCAGGCGAATGCTCATGACTCACGTCGACCTTATCGAGAAGCTCCTCAACTACAATAGTATCTTCTCATTTGCACTCTTTTTCATTTATAATCTGGAGCATGACAGGTTGACCAATGAGGTCACCATGGTTGGTGACTGGGTCATCAATTTTGTACATGTGGAACTATTTTGGTGTCATGTGGTGGCACGTGGTTCACGGTGCCATCATACCCTAAGATTGCATCGAAAAGGTATCTGTACCATATGATTTTAAGCGTGTAGAAGCACTCCAAAAAATGGACAGCTACTATGGGTATTTTCAAACGTGTTTTAGCCATTCATTTTCTAGTGTGTGTAACCTCTTAATCGCATGGTAGAGATAATTTTTTGATGCAATCGTAGGGCTTAATCCGGTCTATCTGGTGCAACCATGAACCATGCGGCAACAATATAATACTCCTATATATATATTTTATAGGAGTATTATATCCCAATTTTCTAAAATCTATATTTTTTTGGCTTCCTAACAGTCCAATTTAACGATTTGATTAATCTGACTTCCTTACAGATATGCAAATTGTTTCAATTTTCAGAAAATTGCTGGACTGTTTTTATTTCTTACAATCTTACCCCTTGTTGGGTTCTCTGTTTCAGGTCGCTCTTTCATACCCAGAATCTCTCATTCACTTTGCATTGGTATGCGGCAATAAATCTGGCCCTGCACTTCGCTGCTACTCACTAGGACATATTGACAAGGAGCTTATGGAGGCGGCACTGAATTTCTTGAGGAATGGAGGTGTTGTTATTGACACTGAAGCCAAAGTGGCTTCATTAAGTAAGATTCTCATATGGTAAGAAATTTTTTTAAAGCCTTGAATGTTGTTTTCTTTTACCAGTTAGAGACTAAATTCAGCAAATGCCGGTTACAATTTAGTGAATGGTACCAATCCTATAGATCATAGGATTGGAGAACATTGCCTTCTTCCCACCTGTGTTCTGTTGCATCATTGATGGATGATGATGGGCTACTAATTGCACTGATTAGATGTTTTAATCGTCCAATTGAACTTCCTTGTGAGCTGCTTAATTAACCATCCTGATGCTGCAGTAGTTTCTAGAAACCTTTAATCCATGAGATTCTTTGGGATACGACCTGATAAATATGCAAATCGCTAACTGGTTCGCGGTTCAGTTCGTTGAGGATGGGTGATCCGTCAACATATGCAACTTTATTTTTGCAAGAAACTCTACATCCAACCAGCGCACCATCATTGCAAATTATGATTGAAGTGCATATATATATATATATATATATATATATATATATATATATATAATATTGTAAAGTTTATCTATAAAACTCATGAGAAGAGTGATGTATAGTTACGTGGAGGCAAACCCAAGTTTTGTACAGTAAATTTATTATCTGAGTCAAACTTTGGGCAAAGAATCTTTTGTGAAAATTCATATCTAAGCTAGTTAGAACTAAATGTACCTCCACCAAGGCGATGCAAGTTTTAAGGCAGATTTCAAAGGTCAATGACTCTTAAAATTCTAATTTCTGATAATTAGAATATACTTCTCATCAATATCTCAATTTAATTGCTTAATATCATAAATATTTCATTACGTTCTCCTTTTGATTTCAGGCGAAGCTTTTCGATTTGAAGCTCACCTCAAACGGATCACTAGGGGACGAGGATACTTGACAGGAGAGGCGAAACATATATATATATATATATATATATATATATATATATATATACACTACGTCAAAATGAGGGAAAAACCACTGCAGCAATATAAAATAAGCCATTGCTTAAAATAGTGGTGTAATATTCCACTCCCTAAAATAATGGTTTTTGAAGCTAAAACAGTGGTTTAATATATTACCCTCTCAAATCGTGCCTATTATCCACTCTTCACGAAATCTATCGAGCCCAACCGCCTCGCTTCTCTTTATATATATGTACAAAACCGCCCCTCTTCCTTCTTTCTCTATAATCACTAGCCCCTCTCTCCTCTTCTTCACTCTGTACAAACCCTAGATTGCTATATGGTTGAGATGGATCAGAGGATTTGAGATGGATTAGGAGATCGGGAGCCGGTGAATGCTGATCTAGTATGTTTTATGATTTTGATCTCGTGGAGCGGAGGATTTGAGATGGATTGGAAGCTGGTTATCTCTGCAAACTCAGATTTCTCTCCCTAAAACCCTAGTTGTTCTTCACGCATCAGTGATCCTCAAGCATCTCTAAACGCATCAGATTCGCCTCTCCCGAGATCGTCTACTACAACAACCTCGCCCCCAAGCCACGTTGATTAGAGCTGCGAAATCTCGCCATATCCCATTCTTCTCTGATCGGATCTTCAGAAACCTCGACGAAGAAACCCTAACTGCAGAAACTCTGTTCAAATCCTAATTCTGTTTCCTCTCAATGATCATTTGTAAAACCCTAGCTGTCATAGTTCTTTCAAAACCCTAGGAACACTCCTTAATTTGAGATTTGCACTGATGCCGTCTCTGCTATCTCCCGAAAAAATCCTCCGATTAGAGGTAGAGAACTTCAAATCCTACAAAGGCCACCAGATCATCGGCCCTTTCTACTATTTCATGGCAATTATTGGTCTGAATGGCGCCAGGAAATCGAATCTCATGGACGCCATCAGTTTGTCTTTGGGGTTCGATTCGATTGCGTGGCGCTCAATTGAAGGATTTGATTTACCCGATGGACAATAAGGAGGAGCAGAAGGGGAGAAGAACATTCGTGCGGCTCGTGTATCAGATGGGGAACGGATCGGAGCTGCAGTTTATGAGTACCATCACGGGTCGGGTGGTAGCGAGTATAGATTGGATGGGAAAATTGTGCCATAAAATTTGAGTATAATTCAAAATTGAAGTCACTAGGATTCTCGTCAAGCGAGGAAATTTCTCGTGTTTCAGGTATGCAATTGAGTTCTAAAATGTTGATTTTTCGGGTTTTGGTTTAGTATTGTTTTTGGTTTTGTGGAAAGTATGGTTGTAAAGGCATTGATGGGAGTTCAACCTTGAGTTCGGTGCTTAGTAATATTATTTATTATATATTTTTTGAGACACATAGCTTTACGTGTACATTTCATTTTGCCTTAAAATTACTTAAAAATTGGGAGAATAACCTCAATAGACCATTTTGATTATTTCTTTTACTATTAGAAAAAATAATGGCTTACTAAAAGGTTATCATAGGTACCTTGTAGCATAGTGACAAATTTCATCTTCAGTAATATATGGGTTGGGGGGGTGGACCTCCGGAAATGTTCAGAAAAAATTTTGGAAAAATTTCAGGGAGTATAAACAAAATAAAAATATATATTTTGTGTTTACAATAATATTATTTATTATTTAAAAGGACCAGAATTTCATTAACTTTATAAATTAACGAAATTTTGAAAATTTAAAAAGCACCAAAAGTTTTGCTCAACTCCTATTTTGTGACTTTTGACAAAGTTTTAAATATTATTTATTATTTAAAAGGGACCAGAATTCACTATGCCTTGTAGGTATTTTAGTCGTGTTTGGTCCTTGCTATTTTAGTGGATTCCACTCTCACTTTGCTCTCTTCTAGAGAGTTTTTACTATATGATGAGAGCTCGTTTTATCATAAAACAGCTCCCCAGGGGAAAATGGGTGGAAAGCTGGTATACCAAATGTGCTTGGTGGTTAATACCTCCCGCCATAGCAAATGGGGTGGAGAGCTGCTATACCAAATGTGGTTTTTGGACTGAAATCTTGGCCAAAAACCGATAACTTGGCCGAAATTTTTGCCGATAATTTGAGTCCCGTACAAAATATGACCAAAATTATGGTCCAAATTATTATTTCGGTGAGGACCGAAACCGATAATTTGACAGAATTTTTGGTCATTTACAAATTTTGATCCTTGGTTTAAACAACGATTTTCAGTTCTCACCTCTATGTACTCTAAAATTCATAATTAGTTCAAGGAATTGGGTTTTAAGTGATTCCAAATCTCCGTGAAAGGTGACTCACTAATTCACATTCCGGTGGAATCAGTCCAAGATCGGCGCTAGGTTGATCGAGGGAAGCGTGCAAGATGAACCCAGAAATTTGTAGTTTTAAGTGTTCGGGTCAGCCTCTGTAATTTGATCATAAAATTTGTTCTAATGAATGAAATATTTTGCACTATATCTTGATGGAAAGCATGTGAAGTCCTCTAAAACTTCTCTGCTTATACCATCAACAAAAAGTCTATGGGTTGACCATCATTCTTTGATTTCGTATGTATCTTTCCGTAAACCGTTTCAGCTTTGAACAAATGATGGCTGCAACATTTAGGCCTATTCCTGAATTTGTGCGGGCCTTTATCGAAACTTTAAGCTAATAGTTTATATATATATATATCACTGATGTGATAGGCTACATGTGTGAATTTTTTTATCAATGTATTTTGAACTATATTCACATGAAAGGACAAACTTAAGTACTTGACATACCTACGACATGTTTGGTTAAATCCCTATGCACATGCATGCATAGTTTACTTTGAGCCTAGCTTTTGCATTGGAAAAAGCCCTGGCCTAAAACTAGTTAGGAGGGTTAAACCTGTATTTAATATTAAATCTGATTTTCTGCAATTAGGAGAGACCTGAATTTCTGAATTTATAATAAACCTGAATTTCTTGGCATAGTGTTAAAACTGAATTTTTGGAAATAGTGTTAAATCTGAATTTCTGATATCTTTGTTAAATCTTAGGTTCTGAAAACATTGCTAATTCTGCAATTAATATTAAATCTGTTTTTATTTTAATAACATTTCAATATGAAAATCTGTTAAACCTGAATTTCTGCTATATATATTCTAAACCTAGAATTCTATGCTTGCAATTCTATTACAAATGTTTAAACCTGAAATTCTGTCATAAATTTATAAACTCGACTTAATTGCAAACTTATTACACTGGAAATGATCTGAATCTGATCTTTAAAGTTCTGTGATAACCAAATCTATTGCTGTAGATACCCTAATTGGTCAAGCTATATCTTTCAAAGTCTAGGTTTTTGAATTTGGAGCAGCTTTTCTGGCCAAAAAAACTGAATCCTGCTATTTTTTTACTTTTCATGGAAGAACATCGGAATTTAGGTACTGTTTGGAAAGCAGTTTTTTGGCACGCTTTAAAGCTTCTAGGCCGTGAAAAGCAAAAGACCATAACGATGGGCGACTCGAGCACACAACTTCTTGAGTAGCATAATCCATGAAAATTGTTTCAACTTAAATTTGAGTGAGAATCCTAAGTAGCCTAAACCCTCTTCCGATTCTAGCTTTTGCGAGAATCAGTCGCATAATGACGCTAACACAAACAAGGCTTAATTTCTGCGTTTAGCTTTTATGCAACATTTTGTGGAAATAATTGCATAAATATGATATGGATGCATGTAATCAAAACCGAAACTTGGGGCAATCTTTTTTTATTTTATAATCATAAATGAAACTTGCCCAATGACTTGAGTTGTCTACGATCTTTGGGTTTTGTACACATCCCTCTTTGCCATTTCTTTATTTCCTCCGTGTTGGTGCATTGTGCTTTTGATTTCTTCAACCAATCGCTTTCTCTTATATTGTTCAATAGATTAGCTATAATCAAATTATATCCATAATATAAATAAACAAAATTCAAAATATTTCCTTCATGTGCTTAAAGTTTAAAATTCTTGACCCAAGATTGAAGGTTCAAGGAGGAAAGCCCGCTTTTCAAAAATATAATCATATTATTTCACATTGTTCTAGTTTCTATTTACATTATAAAATAGCTGGTTTTCTGAGATTGAATGCTGCCAATTTTATTCTATGTGTCTTTTAGGTTTGTGTTGGATGTTATCAATGCAAATCAATCATCTAGTCGATCCACAGGATAGGTTTATGCATCATAATGTGTGTATGTGTATATATTTTATATATATGGTAGGTGAATGTATATGATTCTTTGATGCGGTCTTTGTTATGCAACTCTAATTTCTTCGATTTGTTCCTCACCATTTGGAGTTCATTGGTGTCCATTTAGTGGATTGACGCGGCTTCCTTCATCATTTGAGTAAGCAATCATGCCTAAAATTTCACAGTTGAATTATATTAAATATGGATGTCACGAGCCGGCTTTTGGCCTTGGTCTGTCCAATCCTGGTTTTAAATGGCCAAAGCTGAGCCTAGCATGGCTATATAAGCCCTACCGGGCTTGAACTCGCCACTTGGCCTAGTGACTTGTTTCAGCCGGGTTCGGGCTTGGTAATATTGATTATGGATTGTTTTCCCTTATTATTATCTTCTTTACTTATCATCCTCAAATATCGATGTGAACTCATTGGGAGGCCACATCGGATGTGCTTCAGATAGAAAGTCCTATGATCTTGAGTCATTATATGATGGTGCTTAGCATCCTCAATGACAATAGTGCTCCTCATCTTTACCAGCATTTGGCCCATGCGCTTTTGGATCTAGAGCAGCAGATTGATGGGGCACCTCTTAGGCAGGTCAAACTAAAATCGTACTGTTTGGTAAATTTAAAGAGTCCAATAAATTGCTTGCTTTTGGAATTTCAATATAGAAGTTTGCAATGGTCCACAAAATAATTTCTTTGACAATGGTTATGATCATCCAATCGGCACAATAGCTGTTGCCATATGGCAATGATGGCCTTAAGCTATAATTACTATTTTGGCATAATATACTTTATTTATACTTCGATGTGTTAGAGTGTGTGTGTGTGACAGAATCCTTGACAATGTGTTAAGACTGCTTGGAAGAAGAAAGAAGGATAATGGATTGAATCCTTGAGGAGGAGTGTATAAGGACACAATCCTCTCTTGATTATCTAACTGTTCCACTGATGGAAAGAAATGAGAAAAGTGCAAAACATGATATTCTAGTGCTAGTTTGTTTACTGTCTGATAGAGTTTACACATGACTCTTTACCAATAAAATAGCAACAACAAATATTTGCAATTGAAATGGATAGAACAAGACTATGGTATCATAATGTCAAATTATGACTGTTAGAACATTATTTTTAGTTCACCTCATGATAAAAGAAAATAGCCATGAACACTCATATATGTACAATCATGTGATTTAAAACCTGTTTGTACTTAACTCTTTATTTGTATTGTTGGGCACAAGTATCTTGCTTGGATGCCATATTTTGTGTTTTTGTCATTAATGAAGTCATCTTTACCAATGAAAAATCAGGTCTTTGTGTTATCTGGGCTCTTAACTTGTGTTGCTGTGTCCAAGTAAAGTTAGACATGTTTCCGACTTTCGAACAACTTAGATGCGTTAATATTTAATATTTGATGCATAGTATTATTAATTTATCAAAATCTCACACACACTTATTTGTATGAGGATGTAATATTATATCTATTATACTATTTATGTATGATATTATTTGCTATTGAAACTATATAATTACTATAATAGCATTAAATTTATAATTGTGTTAATATTACTGTAGACACAAATTTTGTGCCTTCTTTTTGAATAAATATACAGATATAGATCTGTATACACATGTTATTTGTGTCCCTATTTTCTTTCTTTCCAATGTAATAGAACTGGAATATATATCCCATGTTTTCCCCTGATAAAGTCACATTTGGCCGCTTTTTTGTAATGGGCCTTTGAAACTCTTCTTATTAGACCTCTTAAGTGAGCTCTTTTGGGACTTATAAAGGCCCTTTAAAGATCAACCATCCCTTTCTTTTCTCGACTTGTCATCTCCTTATAAAAGGCCCTTTAAAAAAATGTTTAGGATTTCATCCCTCGATTGTTGCCGAGAATGGTGGAGGCGGCGATTGAAGTGGTGAATGGTGTCTTGTGAGTGGTGATTGGGTGATGCCAATAACAAGGAGGTGGTGAATGGTGATGCCTTGATTCTCGGAAAGGAAGGGAGGGAGGGAGGGAGGGAGGGAGGGAGGGGGGAGGAGGTATTTTAACTATAATATAAGTAACATATCAAGCCGAGCCAGGCGACTCGGGTTTGGCTCAAAAATATTTGAGCTTTTAGCGTTGGAGATCGGCACAGCTTGCGAGCCATGCTAGAGAAATAAAAAATTCTTTTAAATCTAGCCGAGTGGAGTCAATCTTTTGAGATGGCTCAGCTCGTTGAATGCCCTAATAGTTATGTACTTCATATGGTAAGTGTGTTACGCTCTTACTTTGTGGAAGAGCTCTAAGTTAGCTATGATTTCGAACATTGAGGATTTTTTACATCTTATTATCAAGATTTTACTTCTGAAGTTCAGTACATCTAATGTAATATCCCCGATATTTTAAACCTATTTTCGTTTACCTCGATAAGCGTGCCCAAAAATAATTATGTTATTTTATGAGTTTTTTTGTTAGTATTGGTTATGATGAGGGACATGACCAAAGGATTTAATTATGAGGTGTGTATAGGTCAGGAAATCAAAGACGTACACAATAAGGTTTATATTTGTGTTTAACGCCGGAGGTTTTGCAAAAATAAATGGATAAGTTGTAAAATTGAAATATCTAGATTTTTGTAAGCTTTGTTTTAATATTATAAAGAGAGAGAGAGAGTTAGAGAAAATATACTTCTCTCTTCCGGTTGGAAAACATAGGAAACTCTTTGGGGCTGCTTTTGATCTTTAGATCTAGAGAGTTAGAGAACTCCTCTTCCCATCTCAACCATTAATAAGCCTTGAGTTAGTACCGGGATCTGTTTGAACTATTGAAAGAGAAAGAGATAAGGAAAGGGAGAAGTTCTCGTGATTTCGTTGTGGTGAGGCAATGTCCACCTCGTTGTGAATATGGATGATTTGAAGATCTCAACCATTGAGTGGAGATTGGTTCCGTGTGAATCGGTGCAATGGGATCAACGGTTTAAGCTACAAGAGGTAGGTCGTTGAAACCTCCATGTAAATTTAATTATGTTTTGTTTAGAGTAACATATATGTGAAATAAAGAAGAGGTTTAGCCGTGAAAAGATCGGAAAAAGAACGTGAATGTCAAAGTGCCACCGTACCACAGAAATTGATTTCGATTTCAAAATCGATCGAAATTGATAAACGATTTGAAAATCGATCGTCAATTGATGAATTAAGGCGATGCGTAATTTGGGAATTGATGGTCGATTTTGGATTCGACCATCGAATTTCAAATTCGACCATTTAATTTGAATTCGAGGGCATTCAATTTTTGTTGGATTTTGATCCGCAATCTCTTAGTTTGATTTTTGGTTTTATATTAACACCAGAGTGTTAATATATGTAGGTTTTATTGTTGGGAGTCCTTGGTGAGGATTTGTTTTTGTTGATTGGAAGCTCTTTGATAAGGTAGGGAACCTTGTATTTTATTTGCATTAAATTGTAAGTAAAGACATTTCTTTGTTAAAATAAGAAGTATAATTTGGAAATTGATTTGCACTGACAAAGATGAATAACTACGATTTTATGACACAAATCTGAAAATTTGGAAACCTTGTTATAACTAAGAACTTTGCAAATTGAACCTCGTAACCTCGATTAAATCTTGAATCGTAACTTTTGAATCGTAACTTCCAAAATCGATTATGTTATGAATATAAGTATTGAAATCGTTAGCATTTGCATTTGATTTGAGGTACGCCGAGCGATGCCCTAGATTCTACCAACGTGTTGACGGTATAACTTTACGCAAGTTTCCCTCATAGCGTGAGGGCTTGTTGCATTCGTAAAAAGGGTTCATGAGCGGCGATGGTCGTGAGGGTTTTCCCATCGGTAATGCACCTTGCTCTCATGCTATAGGAAATTTGAGAGATAAAATTAAGTTATAAATTTAATATAAGAAGCATGCTCAGTCAGAAAATTTCGAACACATCAGATTCATGTATTCAGTCTTAACTCAGGATTAGAACTGGAGATTTCATTTGCAAAGCATCATTTGAAAACCATATTTGATCCGAATTCTGTCTTTTGAAAAACCTTTACTTATAATGAAATGCAAATAGATCTGTTTCCTCTATTGGGCTTTGTTCTTAGCTCACCCTCGACTATCGTCACGGTCTTGAGGATCGATTTGGGATTACTATATTCTGAGGAGGAATTAGATTTACCTGCTGGGGAGTGCTTCCCTTGATCTCGAGATCTTATATTTTTGGTATTTTGTTTGAATATTGTTTTGAATGTTGGGCCCTAGGCCGTAATTTTGGTCTTTTGATATCACTGAAGGAACCATCATCGAGAACCATTAGTTTAGGTGTTGGATTGGCCATCACGGTGGTTCCTTTTGGTTCCTCATAGTGATAGATTTGTTATATAAAGGTTTTGATGTATGGTTTATCTCTACTTGGCCTCTGTTTTAGATCATTGTGATGTAAACCTTGTTTGAATACGACATTGAGAAAATCAATAAGTTGATGAACCGGCTTTTCCTATCTGTAAGGATTGGAAAAAGTCGGTCCGATTTGGTATCGAGACATGCTCTAGGTTGAGTCTTAGGACTAGGGATGGATTGTCTTGACAATCTTCTTGATCAATTGTTGTTTTTCAACAATGATGATCGGCATGCCTCCATGATTCGAGGCGAGGCCGAGGTAGAGAGGGACCACGCATGGCTCACCTTGAGGAGATCGGTGAGGTGTAGGTACCTCACGTGGCGGAGGAAGAGTTGCCACAGTGCGAATCTGAAGGCCACAGGAGCTGGTAGGCCACGGGGAGGAAATGTGGACAGTGTCTTGTGACCTTGGCCACTAACATGGCTCAACAGACTGCAGCCATTGACAGACAGACAGAGATGCTGGCAGCCAGACATCAGCCAGGAGGATTCGCCGAGTTCAGGAGGATGAGACCTCCTACATTCTCAGGGCAGACGGATCCTATGGAAGCCGAGGCATGGCTGGATGAGATCGAGAAGATATTTGAAGTGTTACGATGTCGATGTTGAGAAAATCTGGGGCATCTTTCAAACTTTTAGTGAGGCTAGCCCATGGTGGAAATCTGTTTCTAGGATGAGAGGCGGGACTACCCTAATACTCCATGGACTTGGCGAGTTTGTCGAGACGTTCAACGATCAATATTTTCCTAAGATCGTGCGTCATCAGTGGGAAGTCCTGTTCTTCGAGCTGAAACAGCATGTGATCTCTGTGCGCGACTATGGCGCAGAATTTGTTAGACTTTCACGATTTGCACCTTGCATGTACGGTGATGAGGCTCGAGAAATTTGAGAGAGGTTTGAGGTCGAACATTCGGGAAAGGGTGTCGATGTGGGAAATGGAGCGTATCTTGGCGTTATGTCCAAGGCCCTCATTGCAGAGGAAGATATTCAAAAACAGGACTTGAGGGGAGAGCAGAGTAATAAAAATAGGTTTGGCCAGGGGCGAGTGCTTGAGGCGGTGAACAAAAAGCCGAGGTTCTCTAGACCTCCTCCCTACCCTAGTCAGCCATCATACTCTAGACCAGCTGTTGCTTCAGGACCAGTGACGTCTTCATATCAGAGACCGCAGAGTTCGTCACCAGGACAACCATTCAGAGCTGGGAGCACTACTGCGAGTGGAGCTTCTGCGACTCAAGGTTCAACGAAAGGATCAGCTGTTACTCCTGTTTCTACTCCACTGTGTGCAAGATGTGGGAAAACACATAAAACAGAGGATTGCAGACGGAACACTGGAGCATGCTTGTGTGGGTTGGTCATATGATCAAGGATTGTCCTGTTGTTGAGAAAGGACGGACTCTGACGATCTCTCTACGAAGTCGACCACGACCTACTGATTCAAGGTCGGGCTTATGCGAGTGGTCTGCAGGATGCCCAAAGCGTCGAATGGCGTCATTCAAGGTATCATTAAAGTTGAGATGTCATTTATGCATTGATTCAATTATTATTGTTTAAAATTTGGATTCAAGTCAATTATGTTGAACCACATAGAAATCATTGCATATAATTAACAAAACTTTTTAACTAAAGGTACCATTATGATGAGTAGTCGACATGACATGGATAAAATTGAAGCATGAGTACTTATAGACCCCGGTCTACACACTCGCTTATTACTCCTTCCTTCTCGTAGAAGTTGGTATTACTCCCAACCCCTTGCTTTCATTCTAGATGTCAAGATTCTCACGGGAGTTCGGTGGTATCGATACAAAGATGTCACTACCATCGTGATGATTGATGAGCACGAGACAGTGACCAACATGATTACGCTGAGCATGGAAGGGTTCAACATCATTCTCGGAATGGATTGGTTGGCGTACTTATCACGATGGACTCTGTCTTCGAAGATAGTGACCTTCCGACCGCCAAAGCGAAATCCTTCCGATTCTGCGGAGTCAAATCCAGGGTTGCGCTGTTGGTTTCAGCCATTAAAGCTGAGCGTATGGTGAAGAATGGTTGCAGTGGGTATCTGGCCTATTTGCAAGATTCTACCGAGAAGAAGAACGACTTGGCTCTTATTAAGGTGGTCTGCGATTATCCTGATGTCTTTCCAGAGGACTTACCTGGATTACCACCTGACCGAGAGATTGAGTTCGCGATTGAGCTAGCTAGCGCCGGGTACAGAACCGTTATCTAAAGCTCCATATCGATGGCGCCGAGTTGAAAGAGTTTCAAGGAACAGCCTTCGTGAGTCATAGACAAAGGCTTTATACGACCGAGTGTTTCTCCTTGGGGTGCACCGTTCTATTTGTGAAAAGAAGGATGGATCGATGCCTGCGGTATCGATTATAGGCAGCTCAACAAGATGATTTATTAAGAATCGTTATCCTCTTCCGCGATAGACGACTGTTTGATCAATTGCAAGGTGCAAGGTTCTTTTCAAAGATTGATCGAGGTCGCTATCACCAACTCAAGATCAAGGCGGAAGATATATCCAAGAGCTGCTTTGACGCTGCTATGGCCACTATGAGTTTCTAGTGATGCCATTTGATTGACAAATGCGCCAAGATCTTTCATGGACCTCGATGAACAGTGGTGTTCAAACCACATCTTGATAATGTGGTAGTTTTCAGAGATGACATCCTCATCTATTCAAAACCAGAGAGGAGCATGTACAACATCTAAGATGGCTCTTCAAACACTCGTGGACTATCAGTATGCCAAACTCAAGAAGTGTGAGTTTTGGCTTGAGCAGTTAGCTTGGGCCACGTAGTCTCTCAAGCGGGTATCTCAAAGGATCCTACAAAGATAGATTCTGGTGACATGGGAACAACATGAGGTCCGTTTCCTTGGTTTGGTGGTACTCTATCGGCGATTTGTCGAGGGTTTTTCAAAGATATCAGGTCCACTTACACAGCTCACAAGAAAGAATGCTAAGTTCGACTGGACAGAACAGTGTGAGCAGAGGTTTCAGGAGTTAAAGCCGCTGACTACAAAGACTCGTTGCTATACCTTGCAAAGTGGAGGTTTTGCAGTATATAGTGATGCTTCCTATGGCGGATTAGGCTGTGTGCTTAATCAACACGAGCAGGTCATTGCTTATGGTTCTAGGCAGTTGAAGGACCATGGAAGAAACTATCCGACGCATGACTAAGAGCTAGCAGCAGCTTTATTCGCCTTGAAGATCTGGCGACATAACCTGAACGGTGAAATCTTAGATATATTCACCGAAGATAAGAGTCTCAAGTACCTCTTCACTCAAAAGGACTTGAATATGAGGCAATGATTTATGGATGGAGTTCTTGAAGGACTACGATTGCTCGATTCCACCATCCGGAAAGGCAAATGTCGCTCGATGCTTTAGTAGAAGGTCTTGACAGCTTATCACATCTTGTGAGCCGGATTCAGCGATGGAAGCTATTGGAAGATATGGCTTTGAGCAACTCACGGTTTGATGGAAGGGGCTCGGGAGCATTGGTGGCTACTCTTGTACTACGGCCTACGCTTTTCGAGAATAGTAGAAAGCTTCAGATGACCGATGATGAGCTGATGCCAATCAGCCGAGATGTCGAGAATGGCAGTAAGAAGGATTTCTCCATTCGGCGATGGAACCTTATTATTTCACACGTATGTGCATCGAATATCCGAGCTTCGGGACACTATACTAGAAGAGGCTCACAAATCCATGTATGCCATACATCCTGGTAGCACCAAGATGTACCAGGTCTTGATGAACAGCTTCTTGTGGTGAGGTCTGAAACGTGACGTCGCTGTGTACGTATCGCGGTGCCTGGTTTGTCAACAGTTAAGGTTGATCATCGTAATCGCAGTCTATTGCAGCCTTTACTCAGGCTCGAGTGGAAATGGGAAGCCATTTCGATGGATTTTATACTGATTGTCAAGACATCGAGAAGAACAATGCCATCTGGGTCATTGTAGATCGATCAACCAAGTCCGCCATTTCTTGCCATATATAATACCACCTATAACCAGAGACTTGAGTTATACTTAAAGGAGATTGTTAGACCGCATGGGATACCGGCCAAGTATTGTGTCCGATCGAGACCCGTTGTTTACTTCACATTTTGGCAAAGATTTCGTGAAGGCATGGGTTCTCGCCTTGATTTTAGTTCATTTCACCCAAGACGGATGGCCGACCGAGCGAGTGAACTGCATCATTGAGGACATGTTGAGAGCTTGTATGTTGGATTTTCACGGTCATGGGACCAACACTTGCCTCTCGATTGAGTTCGCCACAACAATAGCTTTCAGTGCTAGCATTGGTATGGCTCGCTCGAGGCTTTATATGGACGACGGTGTCGATCACCGTTGAACCGGGAAGAAGTGGGTGAGAAGCTCATTATTGAGAGATAGTTGAGCGCACGAGTTGGTTGATACGCGGCGACTACGAGTAACTTCGAGTCGTCGGAAGAAACTCGCCCGATCTCAGGCGACCGTGGATTTTGAGGTTGGCGAGAATGTCTTTGTTGGATTTAGCCTCTGAGGCGTTATGAGGTTGAGCGAGGAAGTTGAGTCCTCGATGCGTTGGGCCTTTTGAGATATTAGGCGAGTCGGAGAGGTTGCTTATCGAGTGGCGCTACCGCCACAATTGTCTAGCATGCACAACGTCTTCCATGTCGATGCTTCGTCGATACATCGTGACCCGACTCACGTGCTTGATTACCAACCCATTGAGCTTGAGGATGGTTTGCGGTGATTGAGGACCCGATTGATTTTGGATGCATGAGGCGGATCCTCGCTAAAAACGATTCCTTTGGTTCTTGTACAATGGAGGAATCATACACAGGAGGAAGCCACTTGGGGCGTGAAGGTGAGCTCGGGACCAATTTCGAGCCTTTTGCTTAAAATTTTATATTTCTCACTTTGTGTAGGTATGTAATAATTTGACATTTATGTGTACCTATTGGTTTTATATATACATATAAATATTTACGTGAGAAATTTTGGAGGATCAAAGTATTTTTCTTGAGTGGGTCTATATGAAATCCTACATTATAGAAATCGGAAAATTTTGGGCCTTAGACCCAATTACGGTATGCTACTCACTATAGGTCTAGTGACCTAAATTGTCTATGGTCACTTACCTATTTGGACATCTACTGAACCATTTGCTCTTGACATGTCTTGGTCATGGTCCAAAATATGCTCAGTTTGTAACTTTTTCACGAGTCCACTCAGACCCGGCCTTGTTATTTTCCTTCACAACAAATTTTTAAGCTTATTTTCGTAAAACTTTTTAGTCCAAATTGGACTGACATATAGCTATTATCGATGGCAGGTTGTTTTGCATGAAATGGACACAAATGATCCATTTGGACCCAAGGTAATGCCTTAAAAATGTCAAAAATTTTGAAATTTTGAAGACCTCGAGACACTTGAAAAATCAAAATATCGATTTATGAAATCATCGATTTTTTCTTTCTACATTGTTATAGGCATTTAAGGCCAAATTTAGGACGAGAATTTTCAAAAAATCAGTGTCGATTTTTGAATCGTCGATAATTCAATTCGACCCACAATTTGAAATCGGTCGATTTTCTCGATTTAAGTGGGGCTCTATTTCTCTGTTATTTTGGTTGATTTTACGTGGGTTTAGGCTTAGGGTTTTGGGCGATTTGGTGGTTTTAGGGTTTTCATCATTCTTTTTGCCAAAATCGAAGGGTTTTCCACGGATTACACCAAGTTTGGATTTCCTCTTAGGAAATCGGTTTGGGGCTTTTCACAGGTAACCCTTCCTCCATTCCTCTATTTACTGTTACTTTGTCTGTTTTTGGTTTTGTTACATTTTTTTTTTTTTTTTTCAAATGGGGCCTAAAGAAGGCCACCTATTAAACCCACCTCCAAGAGGGCTTGTGGTTCTCTAGCGCCCTACAAGCATTACGCCGGGAACCACCTCGATCGGTTCCACCACCTTCTCACCCACCATCATGCCCCTCAATGCTGCAAGCAATGAATTTTGGAGCATCAAGGGCTTAGCCAATGAGTATGTTTTCACAGGAATTGTTTGACCAACAAACTACCACCACGGTGGGCGGTGAATACCTTGAAAAAGCCCTGACCTTCACACTTGAATTTAGTGACCATTTTTATCCTCGTTTAGTCTTTGTTTACCAACATATGTCTTGAGCGAGGAGGAAGAAAATTTACACTAAAATTGATGGGCGAGATTATACTTTTGACTTAGATGACATGTGTGGCACTCGTTTGCGTTGAAATACTCTAAAACCATGGGTTTAGGTCCTCCTTTCCCAAACCAGTCCCTTCTCACGGTAATGGCTCAAATGGCCTTAAGGGCGTCACGCATTGCAGTAGTCCAGGTAATCTATGTGGATTTTGGATAAAATTTTAAGACTACCCTTTACCCTCTTGGACATAAATCGCATGGTCCCCTCCAAGATTTTATTTCTTTGCTTTTAAAGGCGATGGTTTAGTGCTCTGAGGTACTTTTAAAGGGGCTTATCAAGGCACGTGAGAAAATGGGAAAGCAAATCAAAGCATAGAAGAAGGGCATTCCCTATGCGTTTAATTTCTATCATGATTGAAAATTATCGGCGGGTCCCAAATATGACATTTCTCTACCGAACTCAAGTCTCACCTTTGGTAGAAAGATGTATAAAGCTGGTCAATTGGGGTCAAACCTACAGTCGCCTTGTGAAACCTCTTAAAGAACCAGCAGTTCCTGATGCGGATGCACGTGATGCCGATGAGGATCCTGCTCATGTTGCCCCTGCTCAGCCCCCACAGAGTGATATCCTTACGCTCTCGAGTTCCACGACGGATGACGCGATGAGCCTCAGATTGAGCTCACCCACCATACGCTCTATCGTCGAGTTGGATGTCCATGGCGGCGCTCTCTCTTACCTCATGCGGCATGCCTTTCGATGATTACACCACATATATGGCGATATCCGCTTGATATATCGCCCTTGACGTCGGTGCTACTAGTATTCCTTCTGACGGCCTCTCGAGATCACGGGTGATGATTGGTCAGGTGATGGTGTTTTGGATCGGTGGGTCCATCTCGTGTAGGGGCTTCGTAGTATGCTTGGTAGAGGGGATCTGATTTATTTTTTTCACTATGCATGTACTTATTATTTCTGACTTGGATTATTAGGGACAGTGGTCCTTATATCTTTATTATCTCTTATATACTTTTGGCTGGTGGTCCTTCTTTTATTATCCTTTATTTTTGACGTCTTTCGTGGATCATCCATTCCTTCTTAGCCTTGTTTGTTCTATATGGATCATTCATTTGTTTACTTTTGCATCTATTTTGGTAAATATTTCTTTTAGACACTTGTGTGGGTTGTACTCTCACAGTACCTCTGATTTCCTTGTTGGTTTTGATACATTTTGATCTCTTTTGCTTCATGTGTTGTGCATCGGTCTCCGACGTGACACTTAGAATGTGAGCATCCATGTATGCGGATGCAATCCACTATGGCCTTTTCCTGCCACATGCAGTACATCCATGTTACTGCGGATCCCATCCCTTGGCTTGCGTGCCCTGTGGGACCATCGATGTACCTGTGCCCATGTTTTCTCTTCTTTTTGTGGTATATGTTGTCTTCAATTTTCAGGACGAAAATTCCTAAGGAGGGTGAATGTAATATCCCGATATTTTAAACCTATTTTCGTTTACCTCGATAAGCGTGCCGAAAATAATTATAATATTTTTGGACTTTTTGTTAGATAAGGCTATGATAAGACTAGTGGTAAGAGGTTTTTGTCAAGGTGTGTGCAAGTCATATGGCGATGACTTACACCAACGTACACAATGTGGTTAGCGTCGGACACTTTTTCTATTTTGAGATAAGTTAAAAAATAATATCTAGATATTAGATTTTGTTTAGCTTTGTTTTACTTATAAGAGAGAGAGAGTGCAAGAAAGATTAATCTCTCTCTCTCGTTGGAAAACATAAGCCTTAAGGCCTTGCTTCATTGATCTTAGATCTTGTAAGATTTAGAACTCCTCTTCACATCTCAACCATTAATTAACCTTGAATTTGTATTGGATCATTTTGATCTATAGAAAGAAAGTGATGTGGAAGTGAGAAGTTGTGATTTGGTTGTGATGAGTGGTCACCTTATTGGAATATGGGTGAAGATCTGAACCATTGAGCTATTGAGTTTGAGATGAGATCGTGATTGGGATCAACTAAATACAAAAGGTAGGTTTTTAAAACCTCCATCGTTGAAACCTCCATGTGTAAATTTAATTATGTTTTGTTTAGAGTAACATATATGTGAAATAAAGAAGAGGTTTATGTGAAAAGATCGGAAAAGAAGTGAATGTCAAAGTGCACGACCACGAACGAAATTATTTCGATTTCAAAATCGAGTCGAAATTAAACCGATCGATTTGAAAATCATTGTCGAAATGATGAATTAAGGTCTGATGCAGAATTTGGGAATTCGATGGTGGATTTTGGATTCGACCATCAATTTCAAATTCGACCATCGAATTAGAGGTATTCAAATTTTTGTTGGATTTTTGATCCAATCTCTTAGTTTGATTTTTGGTTTTATATTAACACCGAGAGTGTTAATATATGTAGGTTTTATTGTTAGAGTCCTTGGTGAGGATTTGTGTTTGTGCTTGATTGGAAGCTCTTTGATAAGGTAGGGGAACCTTGTATTTTATTTGCATTAAATTGTAAGTAAAGACTGTTTTGCTGTTAAAATAAGAAGTATAATTTGGAAATTCAGTTGCACACAGCATGAATAAAACTCTGATTTTATGACACAAATCTGAAAATTTGGAAACCTTGTTATAACTAAGGACTTTGCAAATTGAACCTCGAACCTCAGTTAAATCTTGCATCAGAACTTTTGAAACTGAACTTCCCAAAATCAGTATTATGTTATGAATATAAGTATTGAAATACGTTAGCATTTGCATTTGATTTGAGGTACGTCAGAACGATGCCCTAGATTCTACCAACCGTGTTGACGGTATAACTTTGGCGCAAGTTTCCCTCATAGCGTAGGGGCTTGTTGCATTGAAAAAGGGTTCATGAGCAGCGATGGTCAGTAGGGTTTTCCCATCGGTAATGCACCTTGCTCTCATGCTATAGGAAATTTGAGAGATAAAATTAAGTTATAAATTTAATATAAGAAGCATGCTCAGTCAGAAAATTTCGAACACATCAGATTCATGTATTGATTTTAACTCGAGTTAGAACTGGAGATTTAGTTTGCAAAAGCATCATTTGAAAACCATATTTGATCCGAATTCGTCCTTTGAAAACCTTTACTTATAATGAAATGCAAATAGATCTGTTTCCTCTATTGGGCTTTGTTGTATAGCTCACCCTCGACTATCGTCACGGTCTTTGAGGCCCGATTTGGGATCGGAGGATTTGGAGGATTCTCACTATATTCTGAGGAGGAATTAGATTTACTGTGAGAGTTCTTCCTTGATCTCTAGATCCTATATTTTTGGTATTTTGTTTGAATATTGTTTTGAATATTGGGCCCTAGGCCTTATTTTTGTTCTTTTGATATCACTTGAGGAACCATCATCGTGAACCATTAGTTTAGGTGTTGGATTGGCCATCACCGGTGGTTCCTTTTGGTTCCTCATAGTGATAGATTTGTTATATAAAGCTTTTGATGTATGGTTTATCTCTACTTTGCCTCTGTTTTAGATCATTGTGATGTGCAAACCTGTTTGAATACGGCTTATTGAGAAATCAATAAGTTGATGAACCGGCTTTTCCTATACCGTAAGGATTGGAAAAGTCGGGTCGTCACAGTTGGTATCAGAGCCATGCTCTAGGTTCAGAGTCTTAGGACTAGGGATGGATTGTCTTGACAATCTTACTGATCAATTGTTATTGTTTTTCAACAATGACAGATCAGCATGCCTCCGCGGTTCAGAGGCAGAGGCCGAGGTAGAGAGGGACCACGCATGGCTCACCTTGAGGAGATCGGTGAGGGTGTAGGTACCTCACGTGGCAGAGGAAGAGTTGCCATGCGAATCTGAGACCTCAGGAGCTGGTAGGACACGGGAGGAAATGTGGACAGTCTTGGCAGCCTTGGCCACTAACATGGCTCAACAGATGCAGCCATTGATAGACGAGGGAGATCTTGGCGGCCGGACATCAGCCGGGAGGATTCGAGTTAGGAGGATGAGACCTCCTACATTCTCGAAGCGACGGATCCTATGGAAGCCGAGGCATGGCTGGATGAGATCGAGAAGATATTTGAAGTGTTATTGCGATGTATATTGAGAAAGTACTGTGGGCATCTTTCAAACTTTTGGGCGAGGCTAGCCCATGGTGGAAATCTGTTTCTAGGATGAGAGGCGGGACTACCCTAATACTCCATGGACTTGGCGAGTTTGTGGAGGCGTTCAACGATCAATATTTTCCTAAGATCGTGCGTCATCGATTGGAAGTCCAGTTCATCATTTGAAAACAGGATGAGATGTCTGTCTTGTGTATGCGCAGAATTTGATAGACTTTCCCGATTTGTACCCTTGCATGTGGCCACTGAGCTGATGAGAGCTCAGAAATTTCAGAGAGGTTTGAGGCCGAACATTCAGGAAAGGGTGTCGATGTGGGAAATGGAGACGTATGCCGGCGTTATGTCCAAGGCCCTCATTGCAGAGGAAGATATTCAAAAACAGTACTTGAGGCGAGAGCAGAGTAATAAAAATAGGTTTGGCCGAGGCGTGAGTGCTTGAGGCGGTGAACAAAAGCCGAGGTTCTCTAGACCTCCTCCCTACCCTAGTCAGCCATCATACTCTAGACCAGCTGTTGCTTCAGGACCAGTGACGTCTTCATATCGGAGACCGCAGAGTTCGTCACCAGGACAACCATTCGTGAGCTGGGGCACTCTGCAGTGGAGCTTCTGGCTCAAGGTTCAACGAAGGATCATTTGTTACTCTGTTCTACTCCACTTGTGTGCAAGATGTGGAAAACACATAAAAGCAGGAGGATTGCAGACGGAACCTTTGGAGCATGCTTGGTGTGGGCAGGTTGGTCATATGATCAAGGATTGTCCTGTTGTTGAGAAAGGACGGACTCACGATCTCTACGCTAAGTCGACGACCTACGAGTTCAAGGTCGGGCTTATGCGGTGTTGCCAGATGCCCAAACGTCGAATACGTCATTCAAGGTATCATTAAAGTTGAGATGTCTTTTATGCATTGATTCAATTATTACTGTTTAACATTTGAATTCAAGTCAATTATGTTGAACCACATAGAAATCATAGCATATAATTAACAAAACTTTTTATCTAAAGGTACCCTTAGGATGAGTAGTCGAGATGACATGGATAAAATTGAAGCACGACAGTACTTATAGACCACAGGTCTACACACTCGTTTATTACTCCTTCTTTCTCGAGAAGTTGGGAATTACTCGAACCCTTGCTTTCATTCTAGATGTCAAGATTCCTACGGGAGTTAGTGTGCCTTGATCTGACATGTCGATCGGTCATTGTGATGATTGATGAGCACGAGACATTGACCGACATGATTACGTTGAGCATGGAAGGGTTCGGCGTCATTCTCGGAATGGATTGGTTGGCGACTTATCACGCGGCGTGGGTATCTTCGAAGATAGTGACCTTCCGACCAAAAGCGAAAGTCCTTCCGATTCTGTGGAGTCAAATCCAAGGTTGCGCGTTGGTTTGACCTTTAAAGCTGGCGTATGATGAAGAATGGTTGCGATGGGTATCCGCCTATTTGCAAGATTTTACCGAAGAAGAATGACTTAGCTCTTATCAAGGTGGTCTGTGATTATCCGGATGTCTTTCCAGAGGACTTGCCTGGATTACCACCTGACCGAGAGATTGAGTTCATGATTGAGCTGGTGCCGGGTACAGAACCGTTATCTAAAGCTCCATATCGGATGGCGCCTGCTGAGTTGACAGAGCTCAAGGAACAGCTTCAAGAGTTGTTAGACAAAGGCTTTATTCGACCGAGTGTTTCTCCTTGGGGTGCACCAGTTCTATTTGTGAAAAAGAAGGATGGATCGATGCGTCTGTGTATCGATTATAGGCAGCTCAACAAGATGACGATTAAGAATCGTTATCCTCTTCCGCGGATAGACGACTTGTTTGATCAATTGCAGGGTGCAAGGTTCTTTTCAAAGATTGATCTGAGGTCAGGCTATCACCAACTCAAGATCAAGGCGGAAGATATATCCAAGACTGCGTTTCGGACGCGTTATGGCCACTATGAGTTTCTAGTGATGCCATTTGGATTGACGAATGCGCCTGCATCTTTCATGGACCTGATGAACAGGGTGTTCAAACCACATCTTGATAAATTTGTGGTAGTTTTCGTAGATGATATCCTCATCTATTCGAAAACCAGAGAGGAGCATGTACAACATCTGAAGATAGCTCTTCAAACACTCAGGGACCATCAGTTGTATGCCAAACTCAGTAAGTGTGAGTTTTGGCTTGAGCAGGTTAGTTTCTTGGGACACGTAGTCTCTGAAGCGGGTATCTCAGTGGATCCTACAAAGATAGATTCTGTGGTGACATGGGAACAACCTACGACAGTTACAGAGGTCCGAAGTTTCCTTGGTTTGGCAGGGTACTATCGGCGATTTGTCGAGGGTTTTTCAAAGATATCAGGTCCACTTACACAGCTCACAAGAAAGAATGCTAAGTTCGACTGGACAGAACAGTGTGAGCAGAGTTTTCAGGAGTTAAAGCGTCGCTTGACTACAGCACCAGTGCTTGCTATACCTTCAGGCAGTGGAGGTTTTGCAGTATATAGTGATGCTTCCTATGGCGGACTAGGCTGTGTGCTTAATCAACACGAGCGGGTCATTGCTTATGGTTCTAGGCAGTTGAAGGACCATGAAAGAAACTATCCGACGCATGACTTAGAGCTAGCAGCAGTTATATTCGCCTTGAAGATCTGGCGACATTACCTCTACGGTGAAGTTTTTGATATATTCACCGATCATAAGAGTCTCAAGTACCTCTTCACTCAAAAGGACTTGAATATGCGGCAGCGACGGTGGATGGAGTTCTTGAAGGACTATGATTGCTCGATTCAGAACTATCCGGGAAAGGCAAATGTCGCTTGATGCTCTCGAGAAGGTCTTACCACGCTTATCACATCTTGTGAGCGGATTCTGATGGAAGCTATTGGAAGATATGGCTTTGGGCAGCTCACGGTTTGATGTAAAAGGCTGGAGCATTGATGGCTACTCTTGTACTCGCCCTCGCTCTTGAGAATATTAGAAAGCTTGGATGACCGATGATGAGCTCATGGCAATCAGACGAGATGTCGAGAATGGCAGTGAGAAAGACTTCTCTATACGAGCAGATGGAACCTTATTATTTCACGACCGTGTATGTGTACCGTCGAATATCGAGCTTCGGGACACCATTCTGGAAGAGGCTCACAAATCCATGTATGCCATACATCCTGGTAGCACCAAGATGTATCAGGACTTGATGAAGAGTTTCTGGCGAGGTTTGAAACGCGACGTCGCTGAGTACGTGTCGCGGTGTTTGGTTTGTCAACAGGTTAAGGTTGATCATCAGAATCCTGCAGGTCTATTGCAGCCTTTACCTGTGCCTGAGTGGAAATGGGAAGCCATTTCGATGGATTTTATACTCGGATTGCCGAAGACACTGAGAAAGAACAATGCCATCTGGGTCATTGTAGATCGACTAACCAACTCTGCTCATTTCTTGCCATATAATACCACCTATCTGACGAGACTTGCAGAGTTATACTTAAAGGAGATTGTTAGACTGCATGGGATACCGGCCAGTATTGTGTCTGATCGAGACCCGTTGTTTACTTCACATTTTTGGCAAAGATTTCAGGAAGGCATAGGTTCTCGTCTTGATTTTAGTTCGGCGTTTCACCCGAGACGGATGGCGAGGCGTGAACCTGATCATTGAGGACATGTTGAGAGCTTGTATGTTGGATTTTCACGGGTCATGGGACCAACACTTGCCTCTGATCGAGTTCGCCTACAATAATAGCTTTCAGGCTAGCATCGGTATGGCTCCGTTCGAGGCTTTATATGGACGACGGTGTCGATCGCCGTTGAACGGGAAGAAGTGGGTGAGAAGCTCATTATTGGACTGAGATAGTTGAGCGCTACGAGACGACGGTTCGGTTGATCTGTGGCGACTCTGAGTAGCTCGAGTCGTCGGAAGAGTGGATTTTGAGGTTGGCGAGAATGTCTTTGTTCGGATTTCGCCTACGAAAGGCGTTATGAGGTTCGGAAAGCGAGGGAAGTTGAGTCCTCGGTACGTTGGGCCTTTTGAGATATTAGGCCGAGTCGGAGAGGTTGCTTATCGAGTGGCGCTACCGCCACAATTGTCTAGCATGCACAACGTCTTCCATGTGTCGATGCTTCGTCGATACATACCTGACCCGACTCACGCGCTTGATTACCAACCCATTGAGCTTCGTGGAGGGTTTGGCGGTGATTGAGGACCCGATTCAGATTTTGGATCGCAAGGAGCAGATCCTACGCACTAAAACGATTCCTTTGGTTCTTGTACAATGGAGGAATCATACACCGGAGGAAGCCACTTGGGAGCGTGAAGCTGAGCTCCGGGACCAATTTCCGAGCCTTTTTGCTTAAAATTTTATATTTCTCACTTTGTGTAGACTGTGTAATAATTTGACATTTATGTGTACCTATTGGTTTTATATATACATATAAATATTTCTGTGAGAAATTTTGGAGGATCAAGGTATTTTTACTGAGTGGGTCTATATCGAAATCCCTACATTATAGAAATCGGAAAAATTTTGGGCCTTGACCCAATTACGCTACTCACTATAGGTCTAGTGACCTAAATTGTCTATGGTCACTTACCTATTTGGACATTCTTGAACCATTTGGCCTTGACATGTCATGGTCATGGTCCAAAATATGCTCGGTTGTAACTTTTCACGAGTCCAATCGACCGGACTTGCTATTTTCCTTCACAACAAATTTTTAAGTTTATTTTGAAACTTTTAGACCAAATTGGACTGACATATAGCTATTATCTGTAACTGAGCTGTTTTGCATGAAATGGACACACAAATGATCCATTTGGACCCAAGGTAATGCCTTAAAAATGTCAAAATTTTGAAATTTTGAAGACCTCAGACACTTGAAAAATCGAGGGTCGATTTATGAAATCGAGGGTCGATTTTTTTGCATTGATTATAGGCATTTTAAGGCCAAATTTAGGCCTGAGCAATTTTCAAAAAAAAATCGAGTGTCGATTTTTAAATCGAATTCAAATTCAATTCCCAATTTGAAATCGAGGGTCGATTTTCTCGATTTAAGTGGGGCTCTATTTCGCTCTGTTATTTTTGGTTGATTTTACGTGGGTTTTAGGCTTAGGGTTTTGGGCGATTTGGTGGTTTTAGGTTTTCATCATTCTTTTGCCAAACTCAAGGGGTTTTCACACGGATTACACCAAGGATTTGATTTCACTCTTAGGAAATCGGATTTGGGGCTTTTCACAAGGTAACTCCTCCACGCCCAATTTAATTGCAATTTGTACATTTTCTTGGGTTTTTGTTACATTTTTTGTTCATTGTTCAAATGGGGCCTAAGAAGGCCACCCTATTCTAACCCCACCTCCAAGAGGCTTGCTGGTTCCTCTAGCCTTCTACAGACCACGGCAGAACCACCTCATCGGTTCCACCACCTTCTCACCCACACCATCGTGCCCCTCCAATGCACAGGCCCAATGAATTTTGGAGCATCAAGGGCTTCGCCTGAGTATGTTTTTTCACCGGAGTTGTTTGACCAACAAACTACCACACGGTGCAGTGAATACCTTGAAAAAGCCCATAACCTTCACTGTGCCTTGAATTTAGTGCCCATTTTATCCTCGTTTAGTGCTTTGTTTACCAACATATATGCGCCATGAGGACGGAAGAAAAATTTACACTAAAATTGATGGGCGAGATTATATTTTTGACTTAGATGACATGTAGTGGCACTCGTTGCCGTTGCAATACTCTAAAACTATGGGTTTAGGTCCTCCTTTCCCAAACCAGTCCCTTCTCACGAGGTAATGGCTCAAATGACGCAAGGACGTCCACGGGTCCGTAGGTCCATTGTTCGCACACATATGCGTAATCTATGTGGATTTTGGATAAAATTTTAAGACTACCCTTTACCCTCTTGGACATAAATCGAGCATCGTCCTCCAAGCATTTTATTTCGCTTTTAAAGAGCGATGGTTTAGTGCTCTGAGGTACTTTTAAAGGGGCTTATCAAGGCACGTGAGAAAATGGAAAGCAAATCAAAACGCAAGAAGGGCATTCCCTATGCCCGCTTAATTTCTATCATGATTGAAAATTATCA
The DNA here is from genome assembly GCA_021018995.1 of Chloranthus sessilifolius. Classification (NCBI taxonomy): domain Eukaryota; kingdom Viridiplantae; phylum Streptophyta; class Magnoliopsida; order Chloranthales; family Chloranthaceae; genus Chloranthus; species Chloranthus sessilifolius. The sequence goes on along the minus strand of CM037598.1, from coordinate 5,434,162 downwards.
AGCGGGTCCCAAATATGACATTTCTCCTCGAACTCAAGTCTCATCGGTAGAAAGATGTATAAACCGGTCAATTGGGGTCAAACCTCACGCCTTGTGAAACCTCTTAAAGAACCAGTTCGATGCGGATGCACGTGATGCCGGCGATGAGGATCTGCTCATGTTACTTTTACGCTCTCGAGTTCACACTGACGATGATGACCGCGATGAGCCATCGATTCAAGAGCTCACCCACCACACCGCTCTATCGTCGAGTTGGATGTCCATGGCGGCTCTCTCTCACTCATGCGTGCATGCCTTTCCGATGACTACACCACGATATGGCGATATCCGAAGCTTGGATATCGCCTTCACATCGGGCGCCGATACTAGTATTCCTCCTTCGCCACTATCGCGGGTGATGATGCCTTGTTGACGGTGATGGTGTTTTGGATCGGGCGGGTCCATCTCGAGCTTCTTAGTATGCTTGGTAGAGGGGTTCTTGATTTATTTTTTTCACTATCGATTCTGTACTTATTATTATACTTGGATTATTAGGACCGTGGTCCTTCTTTATTTTTACACTACGGATTATTAGGACACCGTGGTCCTTCTTTTGTTATCCTTTATTTTTCCTCTTTTGCGTGGTTTTAGATCCTTGTTTAGCCTTGTTTGTATATATGGATCATTCCGCATGAGTTTACTTTTGCATCTATTTTGGTAAATATTTCTTTTAGACACTTGTGTGGGTTTGCTTCTGTCACTCTGATTCTACATGTTGGTTTTGATACATTTTGATCTCTTTATGGCTTCATGCGTCACTGTGCATCGGTCTCCCGGCACGTGACACTTGGGGTGTGGGCATCCATGTACGGATGCAATCCACTATGGCTTTTCATGCCACATGCAGTACATCCATGTTACTACGGATCCCATCCCTTGGCTTACGTGCCCTGTGGGATCGTACCACGGTGCCCATGTTTTCTCTTCTTTTATTGTCTGGTGTGTATCATGTTCAATTTTCGCGGACGAAAATTCCTAAGGAGGGGTGAATGTAATATCCCCGATATTTTAAACCTATTTTCGTTTACCTCGATAAGCGTGCCCAAAAATAATTATGTTATTTTATGAGTTTTTTTGTTAGTATTGGTTATGATGAGGGACATGACCAAAGGATTTAATTATGAGGTGTGTATAGGTCAGGAAATCAAAGACGTACACAATAAGGTTTATATTTGTGTTTAATTTAGGTTTTAATAAATGGATAAGTTGTAAAATTGAAATATCTAGATTTTTGTAAGCTTTGTTTTAATATTATAAAGAGAGAGAGAGTTAGAGAAAATATACTTCTCTCTCGGTTGGAAAACATAGGAAACTCTTTTGCTTTTGATCTTTAGATCTAGAGAGTTAGAGAACTCCTCTTCCCATCTCAACCATTAATAAGCCTTGAGTTAGTACCAGGATCTGTTTGAACTATTGAAAGAGAAAAGAGATAAGGAAAGGGAGAAGTTCTCTGTGATTTCGTTGTGGCTGAGGCAATGTCCACCTCGTTGTGAATATGGACTGATTTGAAGATCCGAACCATTGAGTCGAGATTGGTTCCTGTGTGAATCGGTGCAATGGGATCAACGGTTTAAGCTACAAGAGGTAGGTCGTTGAAACCTCCATGTAAATTTAATTATGTTTTGTTTAGAGTAACATATATATGTGAAATAAAGAAGAGGTGTAGCTGTGAGAAAAGATCGGAAAAAGAACCGTGAATGTCAAAGTGCACAGCCACAGAACACAGGAAATTCGACTGTCGATTTCAAAATCGACTGTCGAAATTGGAATTCGACAGTCGATTTGAAAATCGACTGTCGAATTGATGAATTAAGGCCTGATGCAGAATTTGGGAATTGATGAGTCGATTTTGGATTCGACCATCAATTTCAAATTAACCCTAATTTGAATTCGAGGGTCAATTACATCTGCTTCGCATTCAAATTTTTGTTGGATTTTGATCCGCAATCTCTTAGTTTGATTTTTGGTTTTATATTAACACCGAGAGTGTTAATATATGTAGGTTTTGACCTGGGGAGTCCTTGGTGAGGATTTGTTTTTGTGCTTGATTGGAAGCTCTTTGATAAGGTAGGGGAACCTTGTATTTTATTTGCATTAAATTGTAAGTAAAGACCTGCTTTGTCGTTAAAATAAGAAGTATAATTTGGAAATTCAGTTGCACAAAGATGAATAAAACTCGATTTTATGACACAAATCGAAAATTTGGAAACCTTGTTATAACTAAGAACTTTGCAAATTGAACCTCGTAACCTCTTAAATCTTGAATCGAACTTTTGAATCGTAACTTCCAAAATCAAGATTATGTTATGAATATAAGTATTGAAATCGTTAGCATTTGCATTTGATTTGAGTGCGTAACGATAGATTCTACCAACCGTGTTGACGGTATAACTTTAGCGCAAGTTTCCCTCATAAGCGTAGGGGCTTGTTGCATTGAAAAAAGGGTTCATGAGCAGCGATGGTCAGTAGGGTTTTCCCATCGGTAATACACCTTGCTCTCATGCTATAGGAAATTTGAGAGATAAAATTAAGTTATAAATTTAATATAAGAAGCATGCTCAGTCAGAAAATTTCGAACACATCAGATTCATGTATTCAGTCTTAACTCAGGATTAGAACTGGAGATTTCGTTTGCAAAGCATCATTTGAAAACCATATTTGATCCGAATTCTGTCCTTTGAAAAACCTTTACTTATAATGAAATGCAAATAGATCTGTTTCCTCTATTGGGCTTTGTTGTTAGCTCACCCTCGACTATACGTCACGGTCTTTGAGGCGATCTGGGATCGGAAGATTTGGAGGATTCTGACTATATTCCTGAGGAGGAATTAGATTTACCTGCTGAGGAGTTCTTCCCTTGATCTCTAGATTATATATTTTTGGTATTTTGTTTGAATATTGTTTTGAATATTGGGCCCTAGGCCTTATTTTGTTCTTTTGATATCACTTGAGGAACCATCATCGAGAACCATTAGTTTAGGTGTTGGATTGGCCATCACCGGTGGTTCCTTTTGGTTCCTCATAGTGATAGATTTGTTATATAAAGCTTTTGATGTATGGTTTATCTCTACTTTGCCTCTGTTTTAGATCATTGTGATGTGCCGGCTTCTGTTTGAATACGGCTTATTGAGAAATCAATAAGTTGATGAACCGGCTTTTCCTATACCGTAAGGATTGGAAAAGTCGGGTCTCACATGCTTGGTATCTAGGTTCAGAGTCTTAGGACTAGGGATGGATTGTCTTGACAATCTTACTGATCAATTGTTATTGTTTTTCAACAATGACAGATCAGCATGCCTCCGCGGTTCAGAGGCAGAGGCCGAGGTAGAGAGGGACCACGCATGGCTCACCTTGAGGAGATCGGTGAGGGTGTAGGTACCTCACGTGGCAGAGGAAGAGTTGCCACAGGTGCGAATCTGCGAGGCCTGGAGCTGGTAGGCCGGGAGGAAATGTGGACAGTGTTGTGACCTTGGCCACTAACATGGCTCAACAGACTGCAGCCATTGATAGACAGACAGAGATGCTGGCAGCCAGACATCAGCCAGGAGGATTCGCCGAGTTCAGGAGGATGAGACCTCCTACATTCTCAGGGCAGACGGATCCTATGGAAGCCGAGGCATGGCTGGATGAGATCGAGAAGATATTTGAAGTGTTACAGTGTACCGATATTGAGAAAGTACGCTGGGCATCTTTCAAACTTTTGGGCGAGGCTAGCCCATGGTGGAAATCTGTTTCTAGGATGAGAGAGCAGGACTACCCTAATACTCCATGGACTTGGGCAGAGTTTGTGGAGACGTTCAACGATCAATATTTTCCTAAGATCGTGCGTCATCAGTGGGAAGTCCAGTTCATCGAGCTGAAACAGGATGAGATGTCTGTGCGCGAGTATGGCGCAGAATTTGATAGACTTTCCCGATTTGCACCCTCATGTAGCCCGTGATGAGAGCTCAGAAATTTCAGAGAGGTTTGAGGCCGAACATTCAGGAAAGGGTGTCGATGTGGGAAATGGAGACGTATGCCGGCGTTATGTCCAAGGCCCTCATTGCAGAGGAAGATATTCAAAAACAGTACTTGAGGCGAGAGCAGAGTAATAAAAATAGGTTTGGCCAGGACTGAGTGCTTGAGGCGGTGAACAAAAGCCGAGGTTCTCTAGACCTCCTCCCTACCCTAGTCACCATCATACTCTAGACCATGTTGCTTGGGACCCGATGGCGTCTTCATATCGAGACCGCAGAGTTCGTCACCGGGACAACCATTCGTAGCTGGGAGCACTTCTGCAGTGGAGCTTCACGACTCAAGGTTCAACGAAGGATCACCGTTACTCTGTTTCTACTCACTTGTGTGCAAGATGTGGGAAAACACATAAAAGCAGAGGATTGCAGACACGGAACCTGGAGCATGCTTGTGTGGGCAAAGTTGGTCATATGATCAAGGATTGTCCTGTTGTTGAGAAAGGACGGACTTCTGACGATCTCTCGCGAAGTCGACCACGACCTACGCGTTCAAGGTCGGGCTTATCGTGTGCAGGATGCCCAAGCGTCGAATAGCGTCATTCAAGGTATCATTAAAGTTGAGATGTCATTTATGCATTGATTCAATTATTATTGTTTAAAATTTGAATTCAAGTCAATTATGTTGAACCACATAGAAATCATTGCATATAATTAACAAAACTTTTTAACTAAAGGTACCCTTATGATGAGTAGTCGAGATGACATGGATAAAATTGAAGCACGAGTACTTATAGACCACGGTCTACACACTGTTTATTACTCCTTCTTTCTCGGAGAAGTTGGGAATTACTCCGAACCCCTTGCTTTCATTCTAGATGTCAAGATTCCTACGGGAGTTAGGTATGCCTTGTCTGACATGTCGATCGGTCATTGTGATGATTGATGAGCACGAGACATTGACCCATGATTACGTTGAGCATGGAAGGGTTCGACGTCATTCTCGGAATGGATTGGTTGTGCTTATCACGCGCGTGTGGATCGTCTTCGAAGATAGTGACCTTCCGACCGCCAAAGCGAAAGTCCTTCCGATTACGTGGAGTCAAATCCAAGGTTCGCGTTGGTTTGACCTTTAAAGTGAGCGTATGATGAAGAATGGTTGCGTGGGTATCCGCCTATTTGCAAGATTTTACCGAGAAGAAGAACGACTTGGCTCTTATCAAGGTGGTTTGATTATCCCGATGTCTTTCCGGAGGACTTACGGATTACCACCGGACGAGAGATTGAGTTCGCGATTGAGCTAGCGGAGATGCTGAACCGTTATCTAAAGCTCCATATCGGATGGCGCTTCTTGAGTTGAAGAGCTCAAGGAAGCGACTTCGAGTTGTTAGACAAAGGCTTTATCTGACAGTGTCTCTCCTTGGGGTGCATCGGTTCTATTTGTGAAAAAGAAGGATGGATCGATGCGTCTGTGTATCGATTATAGGCAGCTCAACAAGATGACGATTAAGAATCGTTATCCTCTTCCGCGGATAGACGACTTGTTTGATCAATTGCAGGGTGCAAGGTTCTTTTCAAAGATTGATCTGAGGTCAGGCTATCACCAACTCAAGATCAAGGCGGAAGATATATCCAAGACTGCGTTTCGGACGCGTTATGGCCACTATGAGTTTCTAGTGATGCCATTTGGATTGACGAATGCGCCTGCATCTTTCATGGACCTGATGAACAGGGTGTTCAAACCACATCTTGATAAATTTGTGGTAGTTTTCGTAGATGATATCCTCATCTATTCGAAAACCAGAGAGGAGCATGTACAACATCTGAAGATAGCTCTTCAAACACTCAGGGACCATCAGTTGTATGCCAAACTCAGTAAGTGTGAGTTTTGGCTTGAGCAGGTTAGTTTCTTGGGACACGTAGTCTCTGAAGCGGGTATCTCAGTGGATCCTACAAAGATAGATTCTGTGGTGACATGGGAACAACCTACGACAGTTACAGAGGTCCGAAGTTTCCTTGGTTTGGCAGGGTACTATCGGCGATTTGTCGAGGGTTTTTCAAAGATATCAGGTCCACTTACACAGCTCACAAGAAAGAATGCTAAGTACGACTGGACAGAACAGTGTGAGCAGAGTTTTCAGGAGTTAAAGCGTCGCTTGACTACGACCGCTTGCTATACCTTCAAAGGAGGTTTTGGCAAGATATAGTGATGCTTCCTATGGCGGACTAGGGCTGCTTAATCAACACGAGCGGTCATTGCTTATGGTTCTAGGCTTGAAGGACCATGAAAGAAACTATCCGACGATGACTTAGAGCAGCTAGCGGCTTATATTCGCTTGAAGATCTGGCGACATTACCTCTACGGTGAAGTTTTGATATATTCACCGATCATAAGAGTCTCAAGTACCTCTTCACTCAAAAGGACTTGAATATGCGGCGTGACGTGGATGGAGTTCTTGAAGGACTACGATTGCTCGATTCAGAACCATCCGGGAAAGGCAAATGACGTTGCTGATGCTCTCAGTAGAAGGTCTTCAGCTCAGTTATCACATCTTGTGAGCCGGATTCAGCGATGGAAGCTATTGGAAGATATGGCTTTGGGCGCTCACGGTTTGATGTAAAGGCTGGGAGCATTGATGGCTACTCTTGTACTCGCCCCACGCTCTTGAGAATATTAAAGCTTCAGATGACCGATGATGAGCTCATGGCAATCGACGAGATGTCGAGAATGGCGATAAGAAAGACTTCTCTATCTGAAAGCAGATGGAACCTTATTATTTCACATCGTATGTGTACCGTCGAATATCGAAGCTTCGGGACACCATTCGGAAGAGGCTCACAAATCCATGTATGCCATACATCCCGGTAGCACCAAGATGTATCGTGACTTGATGAAGAGTTTCGGTGGCGAGGTTTGAAAGCCGACGTCAGTCGATGCGTGTCGCGGTGTTTGGTTTGTCAACGTTAAGGTTGATCATCGAATCCTGCAGTCTATTGCGCCTTTACCTGAAATGGGAAGCCATTTCGATGGATTTATACTCGGATTGAAGACATCGAGAAAGAACAATGCCATCCGGTCATTGTAGATCGACTAACCAAGTCTGCTCATTTCTTGCCATATAATACCACCTATCTGAGTGACTTGCGAGTTATACTTAAAGGAGATTGTTAGACGCATGGGATACCGGCGATTGTGTCTCGATCGAGACCCGTTGTTTACTTCACATTTTGGCAAAGATTTGAGGAAGGCATAGGTTCTCGCCTTGATTTTAGTTCGCGTTTCACCCAAGACGGATGGCGACGAGCGCGTGAACGGATCATTGAGGACATGTTGAGAGCTTGTATGTTGGATTTTCACGGTCATGGGACCAACACTTGCCTCGATCGAGTTCGCCTACAATAATAGCTTTCGAGCTAGCATCGGTATGGCTCCGTTCGAGGCTTTATATGGACGACGTGTCGATCAGCCGTTGAATTGGGAAGAAGTGGGTGAGAAGCTCATTATTGGACCCTGAGATAGTTGAGCGCAAAGAGCGGTTGGTTGATCGTGACGACTACGAGTAGCTTCGAGTCGTCGGAAGAGCTACCGATCTCAAGAGGCGACACGTGGATTTTGAGGTTGGCGAGAATGTCTTTGTTCGGATTTCGCCACGAAGGCGCAGAGGTTCGGAAAGCGAGGGAAGTTGAGTCCTCAGACGCTGGGCCTTTTGAGATATTAGGCCGAGTGAGAGGTTGCTTATCGAGTGGCGCGCCACCGCCACAATTGTCTAGCATGCACAACGCCTTCCATGTGTCGATGCTTGCCGATACATACGTGACCCGACTCACGTGCTTGATAACCAACCCATGGAGCTCCGGGATGGTTTGACGGTGATTGAGGACCCGATTCAGATTTTGGATCGCAAGGAGCAGATCCTACGCACTAAAACGATTCCTTTGGTTCTTGTACAATGGAGGAATCATACACCGGAGGAAGCCACTTGGGAGCGTGAAGCTGAGCTCCGGGACCAATTTCCGAGCCTTTTTGCTTAAAATTTTATATTTCTCACTTTGTGTAGACTGTGTAATAATTTGACATTTATGTGTACCTATTGGTTTTATATATACATATAAATATTTCTGTGAGAAATTTTGGAGGATCAAGGTATTTTTACTGAGTGGGTCTATATCGAAATCCCTACATTATAGAAATCGGAAAAAAATTTTGGGCCTTCGACCCAATTCTGGTATGCTACTCACTATAGGTCTAGTGACCTAAATTCGGTCTATGGTCACTTACCTATTTGGACATTTACTGAACCATTTGGCCTTGACATGTCATGGTCATGGTCCAAAATATGCTCAGTTTGTAACTTTTTCACGAGTCCAATCAGACCCGGACTTGCTATTTTCCTTCACAACAAATTTTTAAGTTTATTTTCGTAAAACTTTTTAGTCCAAATTGGACTGACATATAGCTATTATCTGTAACTGAGCTGTTTTGCATGAAATGGACACACAAATGATCCATTTGGACCCAAGGTAATGCCTTAAAAATGTCAAAATTTTGAAATTTTGAAGACCTCAGACACTTGAAAAATCGAGGGTCGATTTATGAAATCGAGGGTCGATTTTTTTCTGCATTGATTATAGGCATTTTAAGGCCAAATTTAGGCCTGAGAAATTTTCAAAAAAATCGAGTGTCGATTTTTGAATCGACGGTCGAATTCCAATTCGACCCACGAATTTGAAATCGAGGGTCGATTTTCTCGATTTAAGTGGGGCTCCTATTTCGGGCTCTGTTATTTTTGGTTGCTTTTCTGTGGGTTTAGGCTTAGGGTTTTGGGCGATTTGGTGGTTTTTAGGGTTTTCATCATTCTTTTTGCCAAACTCGAAGGGGTTTTCACACGGATTACACCAAGGATTTGGATTTCACTCTTAGGAAATCGGATTTGGGGCTTTTCACAAGGTAACTCCTCCCACGCCCCAATTTAATTGCAATTTGGGTTTTTGTTACATTTTTGTTCATTGTTCAAATGGGGCCTAAGAAGGCCACCCCTATTCAGAACCCCACCTCCAAGAGGCCGGCTTGAAAGTCGGTTCCTCTAGCCTTCTACACGATATTACAGCCGGGAACCACCTCAATGGTTCCACCACCTTCTCCCCACACCATCTGTTCCTCCAATGCCTGAGCAGCCCAATGAATTTTGGAGCATCAAGGGCTTCGCCAATGAGTATGTTTTTCACCCGGAGTTGTTTGACCAACAAACTACCACACAGTGGGCGAGTGAATACCTTGAAAAAGCCCAGCTAACCTTCCTGTGCACTGAATTTAGTGCCCATTTTTATCCTCGTTTAGTGCGCCTGTTTTACCAACATATGCGCCGCGAGGACGGGAAGAAAATTTACACTAAAATTGATGGGCGAGATTATATTTTTGACTTAGATGACATGGCTGTGGCACTACGTTGCCCGTTGCAATACTCTAAAACCATGGGTTTAGGTCCTCCCTTTCCCAAACCAGTCCCTTCTCACGAGGTAATGGCTCAAATGACGCAAGGACGTCACGGGTCTGGTAGGTCCATTGTTCGCACACATATGCCAGAATCTATGTGGATTTTGGATAAAATTTTTAAGACTACCCTTTACCCTCTTGGACATAAATCTGAGCGCACCGGTCCCCTCCAACAGATTTTATTTGCTGCTTTTAAAGAGCGATGGTTTAGTGCTCCTGAGGTACTTTTAAAGGGGCTTATCAAGGCACGTGAGAAAATGGGAAAGCAAATCAAAACGCCGAAGAAGGGCATTCCCTATGCCCGTTTAATTTCTATCATGATTGAAAATTATCAAGCGGGTCCCGAATATGACATTTCTCCTACCGAACTCAAGTTCATCACGGTAGAAAGATGTATAACCGGTCAATTGGGGTCAAACCTACCCTTTGTGAAACCTCTTAAAGAACCAGATTCTATGCGGATGCACGTGATGCCGATGAGGATCCTGCTCATGTTACCCCTGCTCAGCCCCCACAGAGCGATATCCTTACGCTCTCAGAGTTCACACGACAGATGACCGCGATGAGCCATCAGATTCAAGAGCTCACCCACCACACCTGCTCTATGCGTCAGGAGTTGGATGTCCATGGCGCTCTCTCTTACCTCATGCAGCATGCCTTTCCCGATGACTACACTACACGATATGGCCGATATCCGAAGGCTTAAAGATATCGCCTTCGACATCGGGCGCCGATACTAGTATTCCTCCTTCGCCTTGATCACGGGTGATGATCTTTGCTTTGGCGGTGATGGTGTTTGGATCGGTAGTCCATCTGATTAGGGGCTTCTTAGTATGCTTGGTAGAGATTCTTGATTTATTTTTTTTCACTATCGATTACGTACTTATTATCTGACTTGGATTATTAGGACACTGGTGGTCCTTCTTTTATTTTACCTCTGGATTATTAGGACTGGTGGTCCTTCTTTTTATTATCCTTTATTTTTACGTCTTTGTGGTTTTAGATCCCTTGTTTAGCCTTGTTTGTATATATGGATCATTCGCATGAGTTTACTTTTGCATCTATTTTGGTAAATATTTCTTTTAGACACTTGTGTGGGTTTATACATCACTCTGATTCTACATGTTGGTTTTGATACATTTGATCTCTTTATGGCTTCATCGTAAATGTGCATCGGTCTCCGACACGTGACACTTGAGAATGTGGGCATCCATGTACGGATGCAATCCACTATGGCTTTTCATGCCACATGCAGTACATCCATGTTACTACGGATCCCATCCCTTGGCTTACGTGCCCTGTGGGATCGTACCACGGTGCCCATGTTTTCTCTTCTTTTATTGCAGTGTGTATCATGTTCAATTTTCATGAAAATTCCTAAGGAGGGTGAATGTAATATCCCGATATTTTAAACCTATTTTCGTTTACCTCGATAGCGTGCCCAAAAATAATTATGTTATTTTATGAGTTTTTTTGTTAGTATTGGTTATGATGAGGGACATGACCAAAGGATTTAATTATGAGGTGTGTATAGGTCAGGAAATCAAAGACGTACACAATAAGGTTTATATTTGTGTTTAACGCCGGAGGTTTTGCAAAAATAAATGGATAAGTTGTAAAATTGAAATATCTAGATTTTTGTAAGCTTTGTTTTAATATTATAAAGAGAGAGAGAGAGTTAGAAAATATACTTCTCTCTTCCGGTTGGAAAACATAGGAAACTCTTTGGGGCTGCTTTTGATCTTTAGATCTAGAGAGTTAGAGAACTCCTCTTCCCATCTCAACCATTAATAAGCCTTGAGTTAGTACCAGGATCTGTTTGAACTATTGAAAGAGAAAAGAGATAAGGAAAGGGAGAAGTTCTCTGTGATTTCGTTGTGGCTGAGGCAATGTCCACCTCGTTGTGAATATGGACTGATTTGAAGATCTGAACCATTGAGCTGGAGATTGGTTCCGGTGTGAATCGGTGCAATGGGATCAGTTTAAGCTACAAGAGGTAGGTCGTTGAAACCTCCATGTGTAAATTTAATTATGTTTTGTTTAGAGTAACATATATGTGTGAAATAAAGAAGAGGTTTATTTGTGAAAAGATCGGAAAAAAGAAGTGAATGTCAAAGTGCATGCGACCACGAGACACAGAAATTGTCCCGATTTCAAATCGTATCGAAGTGAATACCGACGATCGATTTGAAAATCATTGTCAAATTAATGATAAGGCGATCTGAGAATTTAGAATTGATGGTCGATTTTGGATTCGACCATCGAATTTCAAATTCGACCAATTTGAATTGAGGTCGAATTACATCTGTTCGGCATTCAAATTTTTGTTGGATTTTGATCCAATCTCTTAGTTTGATTTTTGGTTTTATATTAACACCGAGAGTGTTAATATATGAGTTTTGACTTGTTAGGAGTCCTTGGTGAGGATTTGTTTTGTGCTTGATTGGAAGCTCTTTGATAAGGTAGGGGAACCTTGTATTTTATTTGCATTAAATTGTAAGTAAAGAGGCATTTCTTTGTTAAAATAAGAAGTATAATTTGGAAATTCAGTTGCACACATGAATAAAACTCGACGATTTTATGACACAAATCGAAAATTTGGAAACCTTGTTATAACTAAGAACTTTGCAAATTGAACCTCGAACCTCGGTTAAATCTTGAATCGAGAACTTTTGAATCGAACTTAGAAAATCGGTATTATGTTATGAATATAAGTATTGAAATCGTTAGCATTTGCATTTGATTTGAGGTACGTCAGAACGATGCCCTAGATTCTACCAACCGTGTTGACGGTATAACTTTGGCGCAAGTTTCCCTCATAGCGTAGGGGCTTGTTGCATTCAGAAAAAGGGTTCATGAACGACGATGGTCAGTAGGGTTTTCCCATCGGTAATGCACCTTGCTCTCATGCTATAGGAAATTTGAGAGATAAAATTAAGTTATAAATTTAATATAAGAAGCATGCTCAGTCAGAAAATTTCGAACACATCAGATTCATGTATTCAGTCTTAACTCAGGATTAGAACTGGAGATTTCGTTTGCAAAGCATCATTTGAAAACCATATTTGATCCGAATTCTGTCCTTTGAAAAACCTTTACTTATAATGAAATGCAAATAGATCTGTTTCCTCTATTGGGCTTTGTTGTTATAGCTCACCCTCGACTATACGTCACGAGTCTTTGAGGCGATGGGATCGGAGGATTTGGAGGATTGACTATATTCGAGGAGGAATTAGATTTACTGGAGGAGTTCTTCCCTTGATCTCTAGATCCTATATTTTTGGTATTTTGTTTGAATATTGTTTTGAATATTGGGCCCTAGGCCTTATTTTGTTCTTTTGATATCACTTGAGGAACCATCATCGTGAACCATTAGTTTAGGTGTTGGATTGGCCATCACCGTGGTTCCTTTTGGTTCCTCATAGTGATAGATTTGTTATATAAAGCTTTTGATGTATGGTTTATCTCTACTTTGCCTCTGTTTTAGATCATTGTGATGTGCTTGAATACGGCTTATTGAAAATCAATAAGTTGATGAACCGGCTTTTCCTATCTAGTAAGGATTGGAAAAGTCGGTCGTCACATTGGTATCGAGACATGCTCTAGGTTCGAGTCTTAGGACTAGGGATGGATTGTCTTGACAATCTTCGATCAATTGTTATTGTTTTTCAACAATGACAGATCGGCATGCCTCCGTTCGTGAGGCGAGGCCGAGGTAGAGAGGGACCATGGCTCACCTTGAGGAGATCGGTGAGGGTGTAGGTACCTCACGTGGCGGAGGAAGAGTTGCCACAGTGCGAATCAGAGGCCACAGGGCTGGTAGGCCACAGGAGGAAATGTGGGACAGTCTTGGCGCCTTGGCCACTAACATGGCTCAACAGATGACCATTGATAGAGCAGAGATCTTGGCCGGACATCGGCCGGGAGGATTGGAGTTCGGGAGGATGAGACCTCCTACATTCTCGAAGCGACGGATCCTATGGAAGCGAGGCATGGCCTGGATGAGATCGAGAAGATATTTGAAGTGTTACAGTGTCGATATTGAGAGAAAATCTGGGCATCTTTCAAACTTTTGGGAGGGTAGCCCATGGTGGAAATCTGTTTCTAGGATGAGAGAGCGGGACTACCCTAATACTCCATGGACTTGGGCGAGTTTGTGGAGCGTTCAGCGATCAATATTTTCCTAAGATCGTGCGTCATCAGTGGGAAGCCCAGTTCATCGAGCTGAAACAGGATGAGATGTCTGTGCGCGAGTATGGCGTAGAATTTGATAGACTTTCCGATTTGCACCCTTGCATGTGGCCCTTGGTGATGAGGCTCGAGAAATTTGAGAGGTTTGAGGCCGAACATTAGGGAAAGGGTGTCGATGTGGGAAATGGAGGCGTATCTGGCGTTATGTCCAAGGCCCTCATTGCGAGAGGAAGATATTCAAAAACGAACTTGAGGCGAGAGCGAGTAATAAAATAGGTTTGGCGAGGGGCGTGCTTGAGTGAACAAAAGCCGAGGTTCTCTAGACCTCCTCCCTACCCTAGTCGCCATCATACTCTAGACCATTTGTTGCTTGGGACCATGGCGTCTTCATATCGAGACCGAGTTCGTCACCGGGACAACCATTCGTGAGGAGCACTACTGCGAGTGGAGCTTCTGCGACTCAAGGTTCAACGAAGGGATCAGCTGTTACTCCTGTTTCTACTCCACTGTGTGCAAGATGTGGGAAAACACATAAAACAGAGGATTGCAGACGGAACACTGGAGCATGCTTCAGGTGTGGACAGGTTGGTCATATGATCAAGGATTGTCCTGTTGTTGAGAAAGGACGGACGGTCTCTACTGCCTTCTACGCCAGGTTTATTCCAATTTACGCTCAAGGTATCATTAAAGTTGAGATGTCATTTATGCATTGATTCAATTATTATTGTTTAAAATTTGAATTCAAGTCAATTATGTTGAACCACATAGAAATCATTGCATATAATTAACAAAACTTTTTAACTAAAGGTACCCTTATGATGAGTAGTCGAGATGACATGGATAAAATTGAAGCACGAGTACTTATAGACCCTGGGTCTACACACTCGTTTATTACTCCTTCTTTCTCAGAGAAGTTGGGAATTACTCCCGAACCCTTGCTTTCATTCTAGATGTCAAGATTCCTACGGGAGTTCGGTGTGTCTGACATTCATTGTGATGATTGATGAGCACGAGACATTGGACCGACATGATTACGTTGAGCATGGAAGGGTTGACGTCATTCTCGGAATGGATTGGTTGGCGCTTATCACGCGAAGTGGGACTGTCTTCGAAGATAGTGACCTTCCGACCGCCAAAGCGAAAGTCCTTCCGATTCTGTGGAGTCAAATCCAAGGTTGCGCCGTTGGTTTCAGCCTTTAAAGCTGAGCGTATGATGAAGAATGGTTGCAGTGGGTATCTGGCCTATTTGCAAGATTTTACCGAGAAGAAGAACGACTTGGCTCTTATCAAGGTGGTTTTGCGATTATCGATGTCTTTCCGGAGGACTTACGGATTACCACCGAGAGATTGAGTTCGCGATTGAGCTAGCGCCGGGTACAGAACCGTTATCTAAAGCTCCATATCGGATGGGGCCTGCTGAGTTGACAGAGCTCAAGGAACAGCTTCAAGAGTTGTTAGACAAAGGCTTTATTCGACCGAGTGTTTCTCCTTGGGGTGCACCAGTTCTATTTGTGAAAAGAAGGATGGATCGATGCGTCGTGTATCGATTATAGGCAACTCAACAAGATGACGATTAAGAATCGTTATCCTCTTCCTGATAGACGACTTGTTTGATCAATTGCGAGGTGCAAGGTTCTTTTCAAAGATTGATTCGAGGTCGGGCTATCACCAACTCAAGATCAAGGCGGAAGATATATCCAAGACCTGCGTTTGACGTTATGGCCACTATGAGTTTCTAGTGATGCCATTTGGATTGACGAATCTTTGCATCTTTCATGGACTGATGAGCAGGTGTTCAAACCACATCTTGATAAATTTGTGGTAGTTTTGATGATATCCTCATCTATTCGAAAACCGAGAGAGGAACATGTACAACATCTGAAGATAGCTCTTCAAACACTCGGGGACCATCGGTTGTATGTATGCCAAACTCGAAGTGTGAGTTTTGGCTTGGCGATTAGTTTCTTGGGACACGTAGTCTCAGGCGGGTATCTCGATGGATCCTACAAAGATAGATTCTGTGGTGACATGGGAACAACCTCGGCGATTCTGAGAGGTCAAAGTTTCCTTGGTTTGGCGGTACTATCGGCGATTTGTCGAGGTTTTTCAAAGATATCAGTCCACTTACACTCACAAGAAAGAATGCTAAGTTGACCGGGCGAGCAGTGTGGCGAGTTTTCGGGGAGTTAAAGCGTCGCTTGACTACGACCGATGCTTGCTATACCTTGAGCGGTGGAGGTTTTGCGATATAGTGATGCTTCCTATGGCGGACTAGGTGTGCTTAATCAACACGAGCGGGTCATTGCTTATGGTTCTAAGCGGTTGAAGGACCATGAAAGAAACTATCCGACGCATGACTTAGAGCTAGCGGCGGTTATATTACGCCTTGAAGATCTGGCGACATTACCTCTCGGTGAAGTTTTGATATATTCACCGATCATAAGAGTCTCAAGTACCTCTTCACTCAAAAGGACTTGAATATGCGGCGGCACGGTGGATGGAGTTCTTGAAGGACTACGATTGCTCGATTCACCATCCGGAAAGGCAAATGTCGTTCTTGATGCTCTCGATAGAAGGTCTTGACTCGCGATTATCACATCTTGTGAGCCGGATTAATGATGGAAGCTATTGGAAGATATGCACGCTTTGCGGCTGACTCACGGTTTGATGTAAAAACTGGGAGCATTGATGGCTACTCTTGTACTCGCCCTCGCTCTTGAGAATATTAAAGCTTGAGATGACGATGATGAGCTCATGGCAATCGGGCGAGATATCGAGAATGGCGATGAAAGACTTCTCTATCTGACGGATGGAACCTTATTATTTCCACGGCCGTGTATGTGTCTGTCGAATATCGAGCTTGGGACACCATTACGGAAGAGCTCACAAATCCATGTATGCCATACATCTGGTAGCACCAAGATGTATCGAGGACTTGATGAAGAGTTTACGGTGGCGAGGTTTGAAAGCTTGACGTCGGCGGAAATGCGTGTCGCGGTGTTTGGTTTATCAGCGAGTTAAGGTTGATCATCGAGAATCCTGCGGTCTATTGCAGCCTTTACATGCACGAGTGGAAATGGGAAGCCATTTCGATGGATTTTATACTCGGATTGCGAAGACACGAGAAGAACAATGCCATACTGGGTCATTGTAGATCGACTAACCAAATCTGCTCATTTCTTGCCATATAATACCACCTATCTGACCCGATGAACTTGCGAGTTATACTTAAAGGAGATTGTTAGGCGCATGGGATGCGGCGATGTTATGTCGTCGAGACCGTTGTTTACTTCACATTTTTGGCAAAGATTTCGGAAGGCATAGGTTCTCGTCTTGATTTTTAGTTGACGTTTCACCGCAGACGGATGGCGGACCGTAGCGTGAACCAGATCATTGAGGACATGTTGAGAGCTTGTATGTTGGATTTTCACGGGTCATGGGACCAACACTTGCCTCTGATCGAGTTCGCCTACAATAATAGCTTTCAGGCTAGCATCGGTATGGCTCCGTTCGAGGCTTTATATGACGGCGGTGTATGTCGATCGCCGTTGAGCGGGAAGAAGTGGGTGAAGCTCATTATTGGACTGAGATAGTTGGCGCCGCAGGGCAGTTCGGTTGATCTGTGACGACTCTGAGTAGCTTCGAGTCGTCGGAAAACTCGCCCGATCTCAAGAAGGCGACACGTGGATTTTGAGGTTGGCGAGAATGTCTTTGTTGGATTTCGCCTCTGAAAGGCGTTATGAGGTTCGGAAGCGAGGAAGTTGAGTCCTCGATGCGTTGGGCCTTTTGAGATATTAGGCGAGTCGGAGAGGTTGCTTGTCGAGTGGCGCTACCGCCACAATTGTCTAGCATGCTGGCGTCTTCCATGTGATCGATGCTTCGTCGATACATCGTGACCCGACTCACGTGCTTGATTACCAACCCATTGAGCTTGAGGAGGGTTTGGCGGTGATTGAGGACCCGATTGATTTTGGATCGCATGAGCGGATCCTCGCACTAAAAGCGATTCCTTTGGTTCTTGTACAATGGAGGAATCATACACGGAGGAAGCCACTTGGGGCGTGTGAGCTCAGGACCAATTTCCGAGCCTTTTTGCTTAAAATTTTATATTTCTCACTTTGTGTAGACTGTGTAATAATTTGACATTTATGTGTACCTATTGGTTTTATATATACATATAAATATTTCTGAGAAATTTTGGAGGATCAAGGTATTTTTACTGAGTGGGTCTATATGAAATCCCTACATTATAGAAATCGGAAAAATTTTTGGGCCTTGACCCAATTACAGTATGCTACTCACTATAGGTCTAGTGACCTAAATTGGTCTATGGTCACTTACCTATTTGGACATTCTTGAACCATTTGGCCTTGGCATGTCATGGTCCAAAATATGCTCAGTTTGTAACTTTTTCACGAGTCCAATCAGACCCGGACGTGCTATTTTCCTTCACAACAAATTTTAAGTTTATTTTAGAAACTTTTAGTCCAAATTTGACCATATATAGCTATTATCTCAGAATCGAGTTGTTTTGCATGAAATGGACACACAAATGATCCATTTGGACCCAAGGTAATGCCTTAAAAATGTCAAAATTTTGAAATTTTGAAGACCTCAGACACTTGAAAAATCGAGGGTGATTTATGAAATCGAGGTCGATTTTTGCATTGATAGGCATTTTAAGGCCAAATTTAGGCTGAGCAATTTTCAAAAATCGAGTGTCGATTTTTTGAATCGTGATCAATTCAATTGACCCGAATTTGAAATCGATTCGATTTTCTCGATTTAAGTGGGGCTCCTATTTCGGGCTCTGTTATTTTTGGTTGATTTTCTGTGGGTTTAGGCTTAGGGTTTTGGGCGATTTGGTGGTTTTTAGGGTTTTCATCATTCTTTTTGCCAAAATCGAAGGGGTTTCACACGGATTACACCAAGTTTGGATTTCCTCTTAGGAAATCGGATTTGGGGCTTTTCACAAGGTAACTCCTCCGCCCCAATTTAATTGCAATTTATTACATTTTACGTGGGTTTTTGTTACATTTTTGTTCATTGTTCAAATGGGGCCTAAGAAGGCCACCCCTATTATAACCCCACCTCCAAGAGCCGGCTTGGTGGTTCCTCTAGCCCTACAGGTGACTGACAGGAACCACCTCGTGGTTCCACCACCTTCTCGACCACACCATCTGTGCCTCCAATGCAAGCAGCCCAATGAATTTTGGAGCATCAAGGGCTTAGCCAATGAGTATGTTTTTCACCGGAGTTGTTTGACCAACAAACTACCACCACGATTGGCGAGTGAATACCTTGAAAAAGCCAGTGAACCTTCACTGTGCCTTTGAATTTAGTGCCCATTTTATCCTCGTTTAGTGCGCCTGTTTTACCAACATATGCGCCGCGAGGACGGGAAGAAAATTTACACTAAAATTGATGGGCGAGATTATATTTTTGACTTAGATGACATGGCTGTGGCACTACGTTGCCCGTTGCAATACTCTAAAACTATGGGTTTAGGTCCTCCCTTTCCCAAACCAGTCCCTTCTCACGAGGTAATGGCTCAAATGACGCAAGGGCGTCCAGGTGCAGTAGGTCCATTGTTAGCACATATGCGGAATCTATGTGGATTTTGGATAAAATTTTAAGACTACCCTTTACCCTCTTGGACATAAATGGCCGGTCCCCTCCAATGATTTTATTTCTTTGCTTTTAAGCGATGGTTTAGTGCTCTGAGGTACTTTTAAAGGGCTTATCAAGGCACGTGAGAAAATGGGAAAGCAAATCAAAACAGAAGAAGGGCATTCCCTATGCGTTTAATTTCTATCATGATTGCAAATTATCAAGCGGGTCCCAAATATGACATTTCTCCTACCGAACTCAAGTCTACTGCTGGTAGAAAGATGTATAATCTGGTCAATTGTGGTCAAACCTACTCGATGAAACCTCTTAAAGAACCGGCCCGGTTCCTGATGCGGATGCACGTGATGCCGATGAGGATCCTGCTCATGTTACCCCTGCTCAGCCCCCACAGAGCGATATCCTTACGCTCTCAGAGTTCACACGACAGATGACCGCGATGAGCCATCAGATTCAAGAGCTCACCCACCACACCTGCTCTATGCGTCAGGAGTTGGATGTCCATGGCGGCGCTCTCTCTTACCTCATGCAGCATGCCTTTCCCGATGACTACACCACGTATATGGCCGATATCCGAGCTTCAGTATATCGCCCTTCGACATCGGGCGCTGATACTAGTATTCCTCCTTCGGCCACTACTGATGCGGGTGATGATGCTGCTGTTGACGGTGATGGTGTTTCGGATCGGGCGGGTCCATCTACAGTTGGGGCTTCTTAGTATGCTTGGTAGAGGGGTTACTGATTTATTTTTTTCACTATCGGTCTGTACTTATTATACAGCTTGGATTATTAGGACCTGGTGGTCCTTCTTTTATTTTTACACTACGGATTATTAGGACCTGGTGGTCCTTCTTTTGTTATCCTTTATTTTTCTGTCTTTGCGTGGTTTTCGATCCCTTGTTTAGCCTTGTTGGTATATATGGATCATTACGCATGAGTTTTCTTTTGCAGCTATTTTGGTAAATATTTCTTTTAGACACTTGTGTGGGTTTGTACATCACTGATTCTACATGTTGGTTTTGATACATTTGATCTCTTTATGGCTTCATGCGTCCTTTGCATCGGTCTCCGACACGTGACACTTGGGTGTGGGCATCCAATGCGGATGCAATCCACTATGGCTTTTTCATGCCACATGCGGTACATCCATGTTACTCTGGATCCCATCCTTGGCTTACGTGCCTGTGGGATCGTACCACAGTGCCCATGTTTCTCTTCTTTTATTGTGGTGTGTATCATGTTCAATTTTTCAGACGAAAATTCCTAAGGAGGGAGAATGTAATATCCCGATATTTTAAACCTATTTTCGTTTACCTCGATAAGCGTGCCCAAAAATAATTATGTTATTTTATGAGTTTTTTGTTAGTATTGGTTATGATGAGGGACATGACCAAAGGATTTAATTATGAGGTGTGTATGATAGGTCGAAATCAAAGGCGTACACAATAAGGTTTATATTTGTGTTTAGCATGGAGGTTTTGCAAAAATAAATGGATAAGTTGTAAAATTGAAATATCTAGATTTTTGTAAGCTTTGTTTTAATATTATAAGAGAGAGAGTTAGAAAATATACTTCTCTCTTAGGTTGGAAAACATAGGAAACTCTTTGAAATTTGCTTTTGATCTTTAGATCTAGAGTTAGAACTCCTCTTCCATCTCAACCATTAATAAGCCTTGAGTTAGTAGGATCTGTTTGAACTATTGAAGAGAAAGAGATAAGGAAAGGAGAAGTTCTCTGTGATTTCGTTGTGTTGAGGCAATGTCACCTCGTTGTGAATATGGTGATTTGAAGATCTGAACCATTGAGTGGAGATTGGTTGGTGTGAATCGGTGCAATGGGATCAACGGTTTAAGCTCTACAAGAGGTAGGTCGTTGAAACCTCCATGTAAATTTAATTATGTTTTTGTTTAGAGTAACATATGTGTGAAATAAAGAAGAGGTTTAAATGAAAAGATCGGAAAAAGAACCGTGAATGTCAAAGTGCCGACGAACCGAGAAAATTATTTGTCGATTTCAAAATCATTGTCGAAATTAAATCGACGATCGATTTGAAAATCATTGTCGATGAATTAATGTCTGATGCGAATTTGGGAATTGATGGTGATTTTGGATTCGACCATCAATTTCAAATTCGACCACAATTGAATTAGAATTGAATTACATCTGTTCGGCATTCAAATTTTTGTTGGATTTTGATCGCAATCTCTTAGTTTGATTTTTGGTTTTATATTAACACGAGAGTGTTAATATATGTAGGTTTTGTTGTTGGGAGTCCTTGGTGAGGATTTGTTTTGTGCTTGATTGGAAGCTCTTTGATAAGGTAGGGAACCTTGTATTTTATTTGCATTAAATTGTAAGTAAAACTGTTTCTTGTTAAAATAGAAGTATAATTTGGAAATTCGATTTGCACACATGAATAAAACTACGATTTTATGACACAAATCGAAAATTTGGAAACCTTGTTATAACTAAGAACTTTGCAAATTGAACCTCGAACCTCGATTAAATCTTGAATCGAACTTTTGAATCGAACTTGAAAATCAGTATTATGTTATGAATATAAGTATTGAAATCGTTAGCATTTGCATTTGATTTGAGGTCGTCGAGCGATGCCCTAGATTCTACCAATCGTGTTGTGGTATAACTTTAGCGCAAGTTCCCTCATAGCGTAGGGGCTTGTTGCATTGGAAAAGGGTTCATGAGCGGCGATGGTGATGAGGGTTTTCCATCGGTAATGCACCTTGCTCTCATGCTATAGGAAATTTGAGAGATAAAATTAAGTTATAAATTTAATATAAGAAGCATGCTCGATCGAAAATTTGAACACATGATTCATGTATTCGGTCTTAACTCGAGTTAGAGCTGGAGATTTAGTTTGCAAAGCATCATTTGAAAACCATATTTGATCCGAATTACATCCTTTTGAAAAACCTTTACTTATAATGAAATGCAAATAGATCTGTTTCCTCTATTGGGCTTTGTTGTTATAGCTCACCCTCGACTATCGTCACAGTCTTTGAGGCGATCACGGGATCGGAGGATTTGGAGGATTACGACTATATTCTGAGGAGGAATTAGATTTACTGTGAGGAGTTCTTCCCTTGATCTCTAGATCCTATATTTTTTAGTATTTTGTTTGAATATTGTTTTGAATATTGGGCCCTAGGCCTTATTTTGTTCTTTGATATCACTTGAGGAACCATCATCGTGAACCATTAGTTTAGGTGTTGGATTGGCCATCACCGTGGTTCCTTTTGGTTCCTCATAGTGATAGATTTGTTATATAAAGCTTTTGATGTATGGTTTATCTCTACTTTGCCTCTGTTTTAGATCATTGTGATGTGCCGGCTTCTGTTTGAATACGACTTATTGAGAAATCAATAAGTTGATGAACCGCTTTTCCTATACCGTAAGGATTGGAAAAGTCGGTCGTCACGATTAATATCGAGACATGCTCTAGGTTGAGTCTTAGGACTAGGGATGGATTGTCTTGACAATCTTCGATCAATTGTTATTGTTTTCAACAATGACAGGTCGGATGCTCCATGATTCGAGGCGAGGCCGAGGTAGAGAGGGACCACGCATGGCTCACCTTGAGGAGATCGGTGAGGTGTAGGTACCTCACGTGGCGGAGGAAGAGTTGCCACAGTGCGAATCTGAGAGGCCTCAGGAGGCTGGTAGGCAGAGGAAATGTGGACCAGTGGCAGCCTTGGCCACTAACATGGCTCAACAGATGCGACCATTGATAGACAGACGAGAGATCTTGGCGGCCGGACATCGGCCAGGAGGATTAGCGAGTTCGGGAGGATGAGACCTCCTACATTCTCGAAGGGGATCCTATGGAAGCCGAGGCATGGCTGGATGAGATCGAGAAGATATTTGAAGTGTTCTGATGTACCGATGTTGAGAAATCTGGGCATCTTTCAAACTTTTGGGAGGCTAGCCCATGGTGGAAATCTGTTTCTAGGATGAGAGAGCGGGACTACCCTAATACTCCATGGACTTGGCGAGTTTGTGGAGCGTTCAGCGATCAATATTTTCCTAAGATCGTATGCGTCGTTGGAAGTCCAGTTCATCGAAAAACGAGGATGAGATGTCTGTTGTAGTATGCGAATTTGATAGACTTTCCCATTTGCACCTTGCATGTGGCCCTTTGGTGATGAGGCTCGAGAAATTTGAGAGAGGTTTGAGAACATTCGGAAAGGGTGTCGATGTGGGAAATGGAGGCGTATCTTTGGCGTTATGTCCAAGGCCCTCATTGCGAGGAAGATATTCAAAAAGACTTGAGGCGAGAGCGAGTAATAAAAATAGGTTTGGCGAGGGGCGTGAGTGCTTGAGGCGGTGAACAAAAGCCGAGGTTCTCTAGACCTCCTCCCTACCCTAGTCGTCATCATACTCTAGACCATTTGTTGCTTGAGGACCCGATGGCGTCTTCATATCGAGAAAGTTCGTCACCAGGACAACCATTCAGAGCTGGGGGCACTACTGCGAGTGGAGCTTCTGCGACTCAAGGTTCAACGAAAGGATCAGCTGTTACTCCTGTTTCTACTCCAATGTGGGAAAACACATAAAAAGAGGATTGCAGGGCCGGAACAACGAGCATGCTTGAGTGTGACAAAGTTGGTCATATGATCAAGGATTGTCTGTTGTTGAGAAAGGACGGACTCTGACGATCTCTACGCAGTCGAAACCGACCTCTGAGTTCAAGGTCGGGCTTATCGATGATGTTGGAGGATCATTAAAGTTGAGATGTCATTTATGCATTGATTCAATTATTATTGTTTAAAATTTGAATTCAAGTCAATTATGTTGAACCACATAGTAATCATTGCATATAATTAACAAAACTTTTTAACTAAAGGTACCCTTATGATGAGTAGTCGAGATGACATGGATAAAATTGAAGCACGGTACTTATAGACCACCTGGGTCTACACACTCGTTTATTACTCCTTCTTTCTCGGAGAAGTTGGGAATTACTCCCGAACCCCTTGCTTTCATTCTAGATGTCAAGATTCCTCACGGAGTTCGTGTGCCGATCTGACATGTCGATCGGTCATTGTGATGATTGATGAGCACGAGACATTGACCAAACATGATTACGTTGAGCATGGAAGGGTTCGACGTCATTCTCGGAATGGATTGGTTGGCGACTTATCACGCGGCGTGGGCTCTTCGGAAGATAGTGACCTTCCGACCGCCAAAGCGAAAGTCCTTCCGATTCTGGAGTCAAATCCAAGGTTCTTGCCGTTGGTTTGACCTTTAAAATTTGGCGTATGATGAAGAATGGTTGCGGTGGGTATCCGCCTATTTGCAAGATTTTAAGAAGAAGAACGACTTGGCTCTTATCAAGGTGGTTTGCGATTATCTGATGTCTTTCGGAGGACTTACCGGATTACCACGGCCGAGAGATTGAGTTAGCGATTGAGCTAGCGCCGTCTGAACCGTTATCTAAAGCTCCATATCGGATGGCGCTTTCTTTGAGTTGTGAGCTCAAGAGCGACTTGAGGATTGTTAGATAAAGGCTTTATACGACCGAGTGTCTCTCCTTGGGGTGCACCGATTCTATTTGTGAAAAAGAAGGATGGATCGATGCGTCTGTGTATCAATTATAGGCAGCTCAACAAAATGACGATTAAGAATCGTTATCCTCTTCCAAGGATAGACGACTTGTTTGATCAATTACAGGGTGCAAAGTTCTTTTCAAAGATTGATCTGAGGTCAGGCTATCACCAGCTCAAGATCAAGGCGGAAGATATATCCAAGACTGCGTTCCGGACGCGTTATGGCCACTATGAGTTTCTAGTGATGCCATTTGGATTGACAAATGCGCCTGCATCTTTCATGGACCTGATGAACAGGGTGTTCAAACCACATCTTGATAAATTTGTGGTAGTTTTCGTAGATGATATCCTCATCTATTCGAAAACCAGAGGAACATGTACAACATCTCGAAGATAGCTCTTCAAACACTCGAGGACCATCAGGTTGTATGCCAAACTCGATGAAGTGTGAGTTTTGGCTTGGCGAAGTTAGTTTCTTGGGACACGTAGTCTCAGCGGGTATCTCGGTGGATCCTACAAAGATAGATTACGTGGTGACATGGGAACAACCTCGGCGATTCTGAGGTCCAAGTTTCCTTGGTTTGGCGAAGGTACTATCGGCGATTTGTCGAGGTTTTCAAAGATATCGGTCCACTTACGACTCACAAGAAAGAATGCTAAGTTCATTTGGGCGAGCGAAACGGTGGCGAGTTTTCGAGTTAAAGCGTCGCTTGACTACACCGATGCTTGCTATACCTTGACGATGGAGGTTTTGCGATATATAGTGATGCTTCCTATGGCGGACTAAATTTGCGTGCTTAATCAACACGGCGGGTCATTGCTTATGGTTCTAAGCGGTTGAAGGACCATGAAAGAAACTATCAAGCGCATGACTTAGAGCTAGCGGATTATATTACGCCTTGAAGATCTGGCGACATTACCTCTCGGTGAAGTTTTGATATATTCACCGATCATAAGAGTCTCAAGTACCTCTTCACTCAAAAGGACTTGAATATGCGCGGCGGCTGACGGATGGATGGAGTTCTTGAAGGACTACGATTGCTCGATTCGGTACCATCCGGAAAGGCAAATGTCGTTCGATGCTCTCGATAGAAGGTCTTGACTCGGTTATCACATCTTGTGAGCGGATTGATGGAAGCTATTGGAAGATATGGCTTTAGGCGACTCACGGTTTGATGTAAAAGGCTCGGAGCATTGATGGCTACTCTTGTACTCGCCCTCGCTCTTGAGAATATTAGAAAGCTTCAGATGACCGATGATGAGCTCATGGCAATCGACGAGATATCGAGAATGGCGATGAAAGACTTCTCTATACGACGAGATGGAACCTTATTATTTCACGACCGTGTATGTGTGTACCGTCGAATATCGAGCCGGACACCATTACGGAAGAGGCTCACAAATCCATGTATGCCATACATCTGGTAGCACCAAGATGTATCGAGGACTTGATGAAGAGTTTACGGTGGCGAGGTTTGAAGCGCACGCCGAGTGCGTGTCGCGGTGTTTGGTTTGTCAACGAGTTAAGGTTGATCATCGAATCCTGCAGTCTATTGCGGCCTTTACTCTCGAGTGGAAATGGGAAGCCATTTCGATGGATTTTATACTCGGATTGCCGAAGGCACTGGGAAAGAACAATGCCATCTGGGTCATTGTAGATCGACTAACCAAGTCTGCTCATTTCTTGCCATATAATACCACGTATACAGCCAGTAGACTTGCAGAGTTATACCTGAAGGAGATTGTTAGGATCGCATGGGATACCGCCCGATGTGTCTGATCGAGACCCGTTGTTTACTTCACATTTTGGCAAAGATTTGGAAGGCATAGGTTCTCGTCTTGATTTTAGTTGGCGTTTCACCCGCAGACGGATGGCGGACGGCCGCGTGAACGGATCATTGAGGACATGTTGAGAGCTTGTATGTTGGATTTTCACGGGTCATGGGACCAACACTTGCCTCGATCGAAGTTCGCCTACAATAATAGCTTCGAGGCTAGCATCGGTATGGCTCCGTTCGAGGCTTTATATGGGACGGTGTGGGAAGAAGTGGGTGAGAAGCTCATTATTGGACTGAGATAGTTGAGCGCTGCCAAAGGCAGTTCGGTTGATCTGTGACGACTCTGAGTAGCTCGAGTCGTCGGAAGAGCTACGCCCGATCTCAAGAAGCGACACGTGGATTTTGAGGTTGGCGAGAATGTCTTTGTTCGGATTTCGCCTCTGAAAGGCGTTATGAGGTTCGGAAGCGAGGAAGTTGAGTCCTCGATGCGTTGGGCCTTTTGAGATATTAGGCGAGTCGGAGGTTGCTTATCGAGTGGCGCTACCGCCACAATTGTCTAGCATGCACAACGTCTTCCATGTCGATGCTTCGTCGATACATCGTGACTCACGTGCTTGATTACCAACCCATTGAGCTTGAGGAGGGTTTGACGGTGATTGAGGACCCGATTCAGATTTTGGATCGCAAGGCGCAGATCCTCGCTTTTCACGTTCTTGTACAATGGAGGAATCATACACCGGAGGAAGCCACTTGGGAGCGTGAAGGTGAGCTCGGGACCAATTTCCAGCCTTTTGCTTAAAATTTTATATTTCTCACTTGTGTAGACTGTAATAATTTGACATGTATGTGTACCTATTGGTTTTATAT
Source organism: Chloranthus sessilifolius (assembly GCA_021018995.1). Classification (NCBI taxonomy): domain Eukaryota; kingdom Viridiplantae; phylum Streptophyta; class Magnoliopsida; order Chloranthales; family Chloranthaceae; genus Chloranthus; species Chloranthus sessilifolius. Next base: position 5,406,651 of record CM037598.1, on the reverse strand, counting down.
ATACATATAAATATTTCTGTGAGAAATTTTGGAGGATCAAGGTATTTTTACTGAGTGGGTCTATATCGAAATCCTACATTATAGAAATCGGAAAATTTTTGGGCCTTGACCCAATTCTGGTATGCTACTCACTATAGGTCTAGTGACCTAAATTCGGTCTATGGTCACTTACCTATTTGGACATTTACTGAACCATTTGGCCTTGACATGTCATGGTCATGGTCCAAAATATGCTCAGTTTGTAACTTTTTCACGAGTCCAATCAGACCCGGACTTGCTATTTTCCTTCACAACAAATTTTTAAGTTTATTTTCGTAAAACTTTTTAGTCCAAATTGGACTGACATATAGCTATTATCTGTAACTGAGCTGTTTTGCATGAAATGGACACACAAATGATCCATTTGGACCCAAGGTAATGCCTTAAAAATGTCAAAATTTTGAAATTTTGAAGACCTCAGACACTTGAAAAATCGAGGGTCGATTTATGAAATCGAGGGTCGATTTTTCTGCATTGATATAGGCATTTAAGGCCAAATTTAGGCTGAGCAATTTTCAAAAAATCGAGTGTCGATTTTTTGAATCGATTCAATTCAATTGACCCCAATTAATTTGAAATCGGTCGATTTTCTCGATTTAAGTGGGGCTCCTATTTGCTCTGTTATTTTGGTTGATTTTACGTGGGTTTAGGCTTAGGGTTTTGGGCGATTTGGTGGTTTTAGGGTTTTCATCATTCTTTTGCCAAACTCAAGGGTTTTCACACGGATTACACCAAGGATTTGGATTTCACTCTTAGGAAATGGATTTGGGGCTTTTCACAGGTAACTCCTCCACGCCCCAATTTAATTGCAATTTGTACATTTTACTGGGTTTTGTTACATTTTTGTTCATTGTTCAAATGGGGCCTAAGAAGGCCACCTATTATAACCCCACCTCCAAGAGGCGGCGGCTGGTTCCTCTAGCCGCCCTACAGGACATTACCCAGGAACCACCTCGGTCGGTTCCACCACCTTCTCAGCCACACCATCATGCCCCCTCAATGCAGCGGCCCAATGAATTTTGGAGCATCAAGGGCTTCGCCAATGAGTATGTTTTCACCGGAGTTGTTTGACCAACAAACTACCACACGGTGGTAGTGAATACCTTGAAAAAGCCCATTAACCTTCACATACCTTTGAATTTAGTGCCCATTTTATCCTCGTTTAGTGCTTTGTTTTACCAACATATGCTTGTGAGGACGGGAAGAAAATTTACACTAAAATTGATGGGCGAGATTATATTTTTGACTTAGATGACATGGCTGTGGCACTACGTTGCCCGTTGCAATACTCTAAAACTATGGGTTTAGGTCCTCCCTTTCCCAAACCAGTCCCTTCTCACGAGGTAATGGCTCAAATGACGCAAGGACGTCACGGGTCTGGTAGGTCCATTGTTCGCACACATATGCCAGAATCTATGTGGATTTTGGATAAAATTTTTAAGACTACCCTTTACCCTCTTGGACATAAATCTGGCCACGGTCCCCTCCAACAGATTTTATTTGCTGCTTTTAAAGAGCGATGGTTTAGTGCTCCTGAGGTACTTTTAAAGGGGCTTATCAAGGCACGTGAGAAAATGGGAAAGCAAATCAAAACGCCGAAGAAGGGCATTCCCTATGCCCGTTTAATTTCTATCATGATTGAAAATTATCAAGCGGGTCCCAAATATGACATTTCTCCTACCGAACTCAAGTCTACTGCTGGTAGAAAGATGTATAAACTGGTCAATTGGGGTCAAACCTACAGTCGCCTTGTGAAACCTCTTAAAGAACCAGCAGTTCCTGATGCGGATGCACGTGATGCCGATGAGGATCCTGCTCATGTTACCCCTGCTCAGCCCCCACAGAGCGATATCCTTACGCTCTCAGAGTTCACACGACAGATGACCGCGATGAGCCATCAGATTCAAGAGCTCACCCACCACACCTGCTCTATGCGTCAGGAGTTGGATGTCCATGGCGACGCTCTCTCTTACCTCATGCAGCATGCCTTTCCCGATGACTACACGATATGGCCGATATCCGAAGCTTATATCGCCCTTCGACATCGGCGATACTAGTATTCCTCCTTGGCCACTCGTCACGGGTGATGATCTGCTGTTGAGGTGATGGTGTTTGGATCGGTGGTCCATCTACTGATTGGGGCTTCTTAGTATGCTTGGTAGAGGGGTTCTTGATTTATTTTTTCACTATCGATGCATACTTATTATACTGACTTGGATTATTAGGACAGTGGTCCTTCTTTATTTTACACTACGGATTATTAGGACCGTGGTCCTTCTTTTGTTATCCTTTATTTTTCTGTCTTTGCGTGGTTTTAGATCCCTTGTTTAGCCTTGTTTGTATATATGGATCATTCAGCATGAGTTTACTTTTGCATCTATTTTGGTAAATATTTCTTTTAGACACTTGTGTGGGTTTGCTTCTGTCACTCTGATTCTACATGTTGGTTTTGATACATTTTGATCTCTTTATGGCTTCATGCGTCACTGTGCATCGGTCTCCCGGCACGTGACACTTGGGGTGTGGGCATCCATGTACGGATGCAATCCACTATGGCTTTTTCATGCCACATGCAGTACATCCATGTTACTACGGATCCCATCCCTTGGCTTACGTGCCCTGTGGGATCGTACCACGGTGCCCATGTTTTCTCTTCTTTTATTGTCTGGTGTATCATGTTCAATTTTCATGACGAAATTCCTAAGGAGGGTGAATGTAATATCCCGATATTTTAAACCTATTTTCGTTTACCTCGATAAGCGTGCCCAAAAATAATTATGTTATTTTATGAGTTTTTTATTAGTATTGGTTATGATGAGGACATGACCAAAGGATTTAATTATGAGGTGTGTATAGGTCGAAATCAAAGACGTACACAATAAGGTTTATATTTGTGTTTAATGGAGGTTTTGCAAAATAAATGGATAAGTTGTAAAATTGAAATATCTAGATTTTTGTAAGCTTTGTTTTAATATTATAAAGAGAGAGAGAGAGTTAGAAAATATACTTCTCTTCTTAGGTTGGAAAACATAGGAAACTCTTTGGGGTGCTTTTGATCTTTAGATCTAGAGAGTTAGAGAACTCCTCTTCCCATCTCAACCATTAATAAGCCTTGAGTTAGTACCGGGATCTGTTTGAACTATTGAAAGAAAGAGATAAGGAAAGGAGAAGTTCTCTGTGATTTCGTTGTGTGGTGAGGCAATGTCCACCTCGTTGTGAATATGGGTGATTTGAAGATCTGAACCATTGAGTGAGATTGGTTCCGTGTGTGAATCGGTGCAATGGGATCAACGGTTTAAGCTACAAGAGGTAGGTCGTTGAAACCTCCATGTAAATTTAATTATGTTTTGTTTAGAGTAACATATATGTGTGAAATAAAGAAGAGGTTTAGTATGAAAAGATCGGAAAAAGAACCGTGAATGTCAAAGTGCACGACAGAACAGAAATTCATTTATCGATTTCAAAATCGATCATTGTAAATTGAAATTGACGATCGATTTGAAAATCGACTGTCGAATTGCTGAATTTAGGCCTGATGCAGAATTTGGAAATTCGATGGTCGATTTTGGATTCGACCATCGAATTTCAAATTGACCAATTGAATTGAATTGAATTACATCTGTTACGGCATTCAAATTTTTGTTGGATTTTGATCCAAATCTCTTAGTTTGATTTTTTGGTTTTATATTAACACCGAGAGTGTTAATATATGAGTTTATTTGTTGGGAGTCCTTGGTGAGGATTTGTTACATGCCTTTGATTTTGCTTGGTTAAGGTAGGGGAACCTTGTATTTAATTTGCATCAAATTATAAGTATAGATTGTTGACTATTTCAATTAAGGGTAAATTTTGAAAGTTCTGTTGCACACAGTATAAATAAAACTCTGAACACATGGCTCAATTTGAAAAATTTGCGAACCTTGCTATAACTAAGAACCTTTGGAATTCGAACCTCAGAACCTCAGTTAATTTTTGAATCAGAACCTCAGTTAACTTCGAATCAGAACTTTGAAAATCAGTATACGATATGAATAATAAGCTTGGATACGTGTTAGCATTTGCATTTGATTTTTGGTTCATAAGTACGATGCCCTAGATTCCACCAACCGTGTTGACGGTAAAACTTTGGCGCAAGTTTCCCTCATAGCGTAGGGGCTTGTTGCATTTTCGAAATGGGTTCATGAACGACGATGGTCAGTAGGGTCTTCCCATCGGTCACGTAGTCTGCTCTCATGCTATAGGAAATTTGGGAGATAAAATTAAGTTATAAATTTAAGACAAGAAGCATGCTAAATCAGAACATTTGAACACTTTAGATTTGTTATCAGTTTTGACTCAGGATTAGAACTGGAGATTTAAATTTGAAAGCATCTTTTGAAAAAAATCATATTTGATCCGATTCCGTCTTTTGAAAACCAGTACTTATAATAAACTGCAAATAGATCTGGCTTCTTCTATTGAGCTTGGCTGTTAGCTCACCCTCGACTATACGTCACAGGTGCTGAGACCGACATTGGGTCAGAGGATCCGGAGGACTCCGATTATATTCCAGAGGAGGATTTGGATATACCAGCGGAGGAGTTCTTCCCTTGATCTTTGGATCCTAGTATTTTGGTATTATATCTGGATATTATTTTGGAATATTGAGCCCTAGGCTATTATTTTGCCCTTTTGATATCACTAGAGGAACCATTATCGTGAACCTCTATTTTAGGTGATTGGATTGGCCATCACCGGTGGTTCCTTTTGGTTCCTCATAGTGATATATTCTTTTGCTATCTGTAGTCTTTTGTTCCTTTTGGATTATGTTATGATGCCTCTGTTCTTTAGACCTTTGTTTATGTTGCCGGCTTCTGTTTGTTACGGCTTATTGAGAAATCAATAAGTTGATGAACCGGCCTTTCCTATACCCTAGGGATTGGAAAAGTCGGGTCGTCACAGTTAGTGTGAAAGCCGTGCACCGACTTGCGGTGTGCCGCTCAACACCAAAACCCAACCTTAAGATAAGAAGATAGAAATTACAACTAAATATCCTTGATATTTAGTTAGTTTTTCATTCGGTTATAAGAGAGAGGAGGTTGGTTGCTTAATGGCTAAGCTTTGCCATTTGAAATTTTTGTAGAGAGAGAAAGGGAGTGAGAGTTGAGAGAACCGACCCAACCTATTTGAGCATCGTCACCTTTGAAACCCTTGCGGTATTTCGATTGTGCAATCACCTACAAGCTCCGCACACTCCGTACCTTTCGCAACGCTTGTGACGCTGATCATCTCACGATCTTCGTTTGTGTTTTGAAGAGATGGAGATCAATCGTTGAAGAAATCCGACGATTTTGCTTCAAAACCCTCTTCGGCATTATTTCTTAAATCTGTGGGATTAATCGGCAAAAAGGTTAGTTTTTCTTTTGATTTTAATGGTTTAGATTGTAGAATAAATCTTCTTTTAGTTTAGTGTATGTGTGTGTGCAAAAATAAAGCGAATCCGACAAGATTTGAGGGGAAAAATAGACCAAGAAAGCAACATGAAGGGTTCTGAACCCAAGAAATTCGATGGTCGAATTTGGGTTTTTAAGCCTGATGCATTTTTGGGAAATTCGATGGTCGAATTTGAATTCGATGGTCGAATTTGGTCCGACACTGCTTTGGTATTTGGGTCATAACTTTTTATCCTGAACTCGGATTAATACGATTTGTGAGGCGTTGGAAAGAAGACAACGAGCCCTATAACTTTCATGAATTGACCAATTTATGAATCGAATGTTATAAAGGTCAAAAAGTAGGGTGAAGTAGGGACAAGTTTTTACATGAGTCAATGTTACCTTAAACTTGCCTGTTTCACCTAACTGTGAGAAAATTTTAGAAACTTTGGCTTATAGGATAATTAGTCGGTAACATGTGTATACATGAATGTTTGTAATGTAGATTAAAGATTGGAGATCGTCGAGTGAGCTTTTACTTTGCCTCTGATATGCTCGACTCTAAACTAAGGTAGGGAAAACTTGATATCATGTGCATTATTTCATAAACATGTGTGTTATGTTATGATACGTTCTTCGATTCTATTTTGTGATTTCCGTTTATGATTTTGAAGAAATGAGGCATGTGTTTATGTATGACTTAAAAACATGTGAGACTTATGGAATCTTCGAGATTCATTTGATATGTGTATAAGAGACTTTCACACTTTGTTCCGACTTCTGATATAAATTATAATTATCACTTCACACGGCGATAAGCTATATGTATGCACTTTTGGATTTAAGGTTATGTGAATACCCGACCGACGCGGCGGTATAACCGCGACTGACGCGGCAGGATATCCGTGACCGGTACGGCGGCCAATCCGTACACCCTTTGTGATATGTGATTCCTACCGTATAACGGTAATTATGTTCGCCAAGTGTCCAACTCACGGACCTTGGATTTATGTGCAAATGACTCATGTGAGTGACGATGGTGGGTATTCCATCGGGGGCTTGAGGCTATAGTTCCTCATTCTAGTACTTTAAGTAAACACTTTAAGTTTTTCTTCTTTCTTATGTCGGAATAGAAATGTGAGCATGCTCATGATTCCATTAGCATTGCATATGTATGTTAAGGTTATGAAATCACCTCTCTGCATGTGTTCAAAACAACTTTGTGTACGTTATGCCATAAGATATGTGTTTGATGTTATGATAAGCATGTTATTAGTTTTTTTCCTACTGAGCTTGGATGAAGCTCATACCCCGACTATACGTCACAGGTGCTGACACTGCCTTAGGATCTGACGATCATGATTTGGAGAACTCTGACTACATTGCTGAGGAGGAGTTGGAGACCTCAGCAGAGGAGTTCCTTCCTTGATCGAGATAGGTCATTTTGGTACTTTTGGATTATAATCTTTTTGAATATTGGGCCCTAGGCCATTATTTTGTCTTTTGGATATCACTTGAGGAACCATCAATAGGAACCATTGTTTAGGTGTTTGGATTGGCCAACACTGGTGGTTCTTTCTGGTTCCTCTTGGTGATATTTTTTGTTAAAGCTTTTAAGCTTTTGTTCTTGTTTTATTAGCTTTGCTTCTATTTAGATCTATGCTTATGCTGCCGGCTTTGTTTGAAATACGGCTTATTGAGAAATCAATAAGATGATGAACCGGCCTTTCCTATACCTTAAGGATTGGAAAAGTCGGGTCGTCACAACCACACACATGACTAAAATTTATTTTAGAGTATCCTTATTCTAAACCTAAGAGCCTTCTGTCTCACCTTATCTCCTCTACCTCAGTGGTCCTAAAATTAAAACAATTATAATGTGTACCTCAAATATGAAATATGAAATTATATTTACGCAACACGACGCAATTAGTTGGGCTGACTGTATATATGAAATTACATCGTGTCACGTAAGCGGTTGGTTGAATGATTTTTTATTTGCGATCCATCATATATGAAATTATAATTGAGCGAGATGTATTTCATATGATCTTTAGATCCATTCGGTAAAAGATGGAGAAAATTGATCGACAACTTAATTTAATGGTGATCAATACATACTGACGGAGAAGATGCGGTGAGAAAACATTATTTTGAGGGTAAGAATGATGGTATCCTTTATTTATATTTATTAAATTTAGAAAAGAAATTAATAATTTCGTCCTTATCTAAATATAATAAAGAAAGCGTTAGCACGATAATGAGGTCGGCAAAGGGAAGGCTCCAAGTTTTACCCTTAAAGAGATCAATTTGACTTTTCATGTAGCGATCTCCCTGGCAAGTGCTTTGGATCGTTCCTCTTTATCAAATGCCCACCAACCTTATGCCGACCAACCTTGAGGAATAGATAGGGATGCAAATAATCACTATCAAAAATAATATGGCTATTAGTGGCAGCTAGAAAGTGCGGGTAGCCATTAATAGTTTTAATAGTATTTTTGTTAATAGCGCCAATATTTTATTTTTTATTATAAAAAATTGTTGCTAATAATTTTCTTTTTTATAGTGAGGGCTGCAATATAGAGTTAGCTCTCGGCTCAGCTCAAAATGAGAGTTTTGCTCTCTTACTCGGCTCGAGAGTCGGACAACTTTTATTTAAAACTCTGTTGAATTAGAGCTGAGCTAGTAAAACTTGACTTCATTAATAAAATATAACACTTTTATATGATAACATATATTATATATAATTTTGAAAGTTTTTTTTTCTTATCCCCTTATAATAAGATTTATCTTATAATTACTTTATAATTGATAGATATGTAATTAACATATGATCCTTATGATCCTTTATTAAAGTTTGCACTTTTTTTCTCCTTCACTCTATCTTTATGCAATCATTATACTTTTTTCTCACTTGTCTAACTATCATCAGCAAGCCAATTCAGCAACCAATCAATACTGCGGGCTGACCAGACCTATGCTCTTAATCAATATTTAGCACATTAAATTTAAATACATTTTACTTTTCAAATTTTAAGTATGTTTTACAGCTGATATAAGTGGTCCCTTCTCTCTCCACAACTGTTCTCATGTCAGTAAGTATAAGGCATGGTTTAAGATTGCTTGTGCATTTTGTAATTTTTGGTTATTTAAGGTCGATTGGTTTCAGATGCATTAGGCCCGGTTCGATATTGTGCAGCGTAATGCTCATGACTCACGTCGACCTTATCGAGAAGCTCCTCAACTACAATAGTATCTTCTCATTTGCACTCTTTTCATTTATAACTGGAGCATGAGTTGACCAATGAGGTCACCATGGTTGGTGACTGGGTCATCAATTTTGTACATGTGGAACTATTTTGGTGTCATGTGGTGGCACGTGGTTCACGGTGCCATCACACCCTAAGATTGCATCGAAAAGGTATATGTACCATATGATTTTAAGCGTGTAGAAGCACTCCAAAAAATGAACAGCTACTATGGGTATTTTCAAACGTGTTTTAGCCATTCATTTTCTAGTGTGTGTAACCTCTTAATCGCATGGTAGAGATAATTTTTTGATGCAATCGTAGGGCTTAATCCGTCTATCTGGTGCAACCATGAACTATGCGGCAACAATATAATACTCCTATATATATATTTTATAGGAGTATTATATCCCAATTTTCTAAAATCTATATTTTTTTGGCTTCCTAACAGTCCAATTTAACGATTTGATTAATCTGACTTCCTTACAGATATGCAAATTGTTTCAATTTTCAGAAAATTGCTGGACTGTTTTTATTTCTTACAATCTTACCCCTTGTTGGGTTCTCTGTTTCAGGTCGCTCTTTCATACCCAGAATCTCTCATTCACTTTGCATTGGTATGCGTAACAACTGCCCTCGCACTTCGCTGCTACTCACTAGGACATATTGACAAGGAGCTTATGGAGAATCAATTTCTTGAGGAATGGAGGTGTTATTATTGAATCAAGCCAAAGTGGCTTCATTAAGTAAGATTCTCATATGGTAAGAAATTTTTTTAAAGCCTTGAATGTTGTTTTCTTTTACCAGTTAGAGACTAAATTCAGCAAATGCCGGTTACAATTTAGTGAATGGTACCAATCCTATAGATCATAGGATTGGAGAACATTGCCTTCTTCCCACCTGTGTTCTGTTGCATCATTGATGGATGATGATGGGCTATTAATTGCACTGATTAGATGTTTTAATCGTCCAATTGAACTTCCTTGTGAGCTGCTTAATTAACCATCCTGATGCTGCAGTAGTTTCTAGAAACCTTTAATCCATGAGATTCTTTGGGATACGACCTGATAAATATGCAAATCGCTAAGCGTTCGGGTTCAGTTGAGGATGGGTGATCCGTCAACATATGCAACTTTATTTTTGCAAGAAACTCTACATCCAACCAGCGCACCATCATTGCAAATTATGATTGAAGTGCATATATATATATATATATATATATATATATATATATATAATATTGTAAAGTTTATCTATAAAACTCATGAGAAGAGTGATGTATAGTTACGTGGAGGCAAACCCAAGTTTTGTACAGTAAATTTATTATCTGAGTCAAACTTTGGGCAGCAATCTTTTGTGAAAATTCATATCTAAGCTAGTTAGAACTAAATGTACCTCCACCAAGGCGATGCAAGTTTTAAGGCAGATTTCAAAGGTCAATGACTCTTAAAATTCTAATTTCTGATAATTAGAATATACTTCTCATCAATATCTCAATTTAATTGCTTAATATCATAAATATTTCATTACGTTCTCCTTTTGATTTCATGCTTTGATTTGAAGCTCACCTCAAACGGATCACTAGGGGACGAGGATACTTGACAGAGAGTAAACATATATATATATATATATATATATATATACACTACGTCAAAATGAGGGAAAACCACAAAGAATATAAAATAAGCCATTGCTTAAAATAGTGGTGTAATATTCCACTCCCTAAAATAATGGTTTTGAAGCTAAAACAAGGTTTAATATATTACCCTCGTCACGTGCCTATTATCCACTCTTCACGCAAAATCTATCGAGCCCAAAAGCCTCTCGCTTTCTCTTTATATATATGTACAAAACCGCCTCTCTTCCTTCTTTCTCTATAATCACTAGCCTCTCTCTCCTCTTCTTCTCTGTACAAACCCTAGATTGCTATATGGTTGAGATGGATCGAGGATTTGAGATGGATTAGAGATCGGAGCCGTGAATGCCGATCTAGTATGTTTTATGATTTTGATCTCGTGGAGCGGAGGATTTGAGATGGATTGGAAGTCGGTTATCTCGCAAACTCGATTTCTCTCCTAAAACCCTAGTTGTTCTTCACGCATCGAGATCATCGCAATCCACGATCGCTGATCCTCAAGCATCTCTAAACGCATCGAGATCCGCCCTACGCCGAGATCGCCTACTACAACAACCTCGCGTCGACCAAGCCACGTTGATTAGAGTCACGAAATCTCGCCATATCCCATTCTTCTCGATCGGATCTTGAAACCTCGACGAAGAAACCCTAACCGCAGTAAACTCGCTCAAATCCTAATTCTGTTTCCTCTCAATGATCATTTGTAAAACCCTAGCTGTCATAGTTCTTTCAAAACCCTAGGAACACTCCTTAATTTGAGATTTGCACTGATGCCGTCTCTGCTATCTCCCGAAAAAATCCTCCGATTAGAGGTAGAGAACTTCAAATCCTACAAAGGCCACCAGATCATCGGCCCTTTCTACTATTTCACGGCAATTATTGGTCTGAATGGCGCCAGGAAATCGAATCTCATGGACGCCATCAGTTTTGTGCTGGGGGTTCGGTCAGTTCAGTTGCGTGGCGCTCAATTGAAGGATTTGATTTACCCGATGGACAATAAGGAGGAGCAGAAGGGGAGAAGAACATTCGTGCGGCTCGTGTATCAGATGGGGAACGGATCGGAGCTGCAGTTTATGAGTACCATCACGGGGTCGGGTGGTAGCGAGTATAGATTGGATGGGAAAATTGTGCCATGGGCTGAGTATAATTCAAAATTGAAGTCACTAGGGATTCTCGTCAAGGCGAGGAAATTTCTCGTGTTTCAGGTATGCAATTGAGTTCTAAAATGTTGATTTTTCGGGTTTTGGTTTAGTATTGTTTTTGGTTTTGTGGAAAGTATGGTTGTAAAGGCATTGATGGGAGTTCAACCTTGAGTTCGGTGCTTAGTAATATTATTTATTATATATTTTTTGAGACACATAGCTTTACGTGTACATTTCATTTTGCCTTAAAATTGGCACAGTTAAAAAATTGGGAGAATAACCTCAATAGACCATTTGCTGATTATTTCTTTTTACTATTAGAAAAAATAATGGCTTATTAAAAGGTTATCATAGGTACCTTGTAGCATAGTGACAAATTTCATCTTCAGTAATATATGGGTTGGGGGGGTGGATCTCCGGAAATGTTCAGAAAAAATTTTGGAAAAATTTCAGGGAGTATAAACAATATAAAAATATATATTTTGTATTTACAATAATATTATTTATTATTTAAAAAGGACCAGAATTTCATTAACTTTGGCGAAATTAACGAAATTTTGAAAATTTCGACGAAAGCACCAAAAGTTTTGCTCAACTCCTATTTTGTGACTTTTTGACAAAGTTTTAAATATTATTTATTATTTAAAAGGGACCAGAATTCACTATGCCTTGTAGGTATTTTAGTCTGTGTTTCGGTCCTTGCTATTTTAGTGGATTCCAGCTCTCCGCCTGCTCTCTGCTAGAGCAGGTTTTACCTGCTATGACGGAGAGCTCGTTTTATCACTTAAAACAGCTCCCCCGCCGGGGAAAATGGGGTGGAGAGCTGGTATACCAAATGTGCTTGGTGGTTAATACCTCCCCGCCATAGCAAATGGGGTGGAGAGCTGCTATACCAAATGTGGTTTTGGACGAAATCTCGGCCAAAAACCGATAACTTGGCTGGAATTTCAGCCGATAATTTGAATCCCATACAAAATATGACCGAAATTTCGGTCCAAATTATCGTTTCGGTGAGATAATTTGGACAGAATTTTGGTCATTTCGGCCGAAATTTTGATCCTTGGTTTAAACAACGATTTTCAGTTCTCACCTCTATGTACTCTAAAATTCATAATTAGTTCAAGGAATTGGGTTTTTAAGTGATTCCAAATCTCCGTGAAAGGTGACTCACTAATTCACATTCCAGAGGTGGAATCAGTCCAAGATCGGCGCTAGGTTGATCAGGGAAGGCAGTGCAAGATGAACCCAGAAATTTGTAGTTTTTAAGTGTTCGGGTCAGCCTCTGTAATTTGATCATAAAATTTGTTCTAATGAATGAAATATTTTGCACTATATCTTGATGGAAAGCCTGAGAAGTCCTCTAAAACTTCTCTGCTTATACCATCAGCAAAAAGTCTATGGGTTGACCATCATTCTTTGATTTCAGGGCAGGTATCTTTCCAGAAATCTGTTCAGCTTTGAACAGTGATGGCTGCAACATTTAGGCCTATTCCTGAATTTGTGCGGCCTTTATCGAAACTTTAAGCTAATAGTTTATATATATATATATATATATATCACTGATGTGATACGCTACATGTGTGAATTTTTTTATCGATGTATTTTGAACTATATTCACATGAAAGGACAAACTTAAGTACTTGACATACCTACGACATGTTTGGTTAAATCCCTATGCACATGCATGCATAGTTTACTTTGAGCCTAGCTTTTGCATTGGAAAAAGCCCTGGCCTAAAACTAGTTAGGAGGGTTAAACCTGTATTTAATATTAAATCTGATTTTCTGCAATTAGAGAGACCTGAATTTCTGAATTTATAATAAACCTGAATTTCTTGGCATAGTGTTAAAACTGAATTTTGGAAATAGTGTTAAATCTGAATTTGATATCTTTGTTAAATCTTAGGTTCAAAACATTGCTAATTCTGCAATTAATATTAAATCTGTTTTTATTTTAATAACATTTCAATATGAAAATCTGTTAAACCTGAATTTCTGCTATATATATTCTAAACCTAGAATTCTATGCTTGCAATTCTATTACAAATGTTTAAACCTGAAATTCTGTCATAAATTTATAAACCCGACTTAATTGCAAACTTATTACACTGGAAATGATCTGAATCGATCTTTAAAGTTACGTGATAACCAAATCTATTCTTGTAGATACCCTAATTGGTCAAGCTATATCTTTCAAAGTCTAGGTTTTGAATTTGGAGCAGCTTTTACGCCCAAAAAACTGAATCGCTGCTATTTTTTTACTTTTCATGGAAGAACATCGAATTTAGGTACTGCTTGGAAACAGCTGTGGCACGTCGCTTCTAGGCCGTGAAAAGCAAAAAGACCATAACGATGGGCGACTCGGGAGCACACACAACTTCTTGAGTAGCATAATCCAAAATTGTTTCAACTTAAATTTGAGTGAGAACTGAAGTAGCCTAAACCCTCTTCCGATTCTAGCTTTTATGAGAATCAGTCGCATAAGCGACGCTTAACACAAACAAGGCTTAATTTCGAGGTTTAGCTTTTATGCAACATTTTGTGGAAATAATTGCATAAATATGATATGGATGCACGTAATCAAATGAAACTCGGGGCAATCTTTTTTTATTTTATAATCATAAAACTGAAACTTGCCCAATGACTTGAGTTGTCTACGATGCTGGGTTTTTGTACACATCCCTCACTGCCATTTCTTTATTTCCTCTGTGTTGGCTGCATTGTGCTTTTGATTTCTTCAACCAATCTGCTTTCTCTTATATTGTTCAATAGATTAGCTATAATCAAATTATATCCATAATATAAATAAACAAAATTCAAAATATTTCCTTCGCCAATGTGCTTAAAGTTTAAAATTCTTGACCCAAGATTGAAGGTTCAAGGACAGGAAAGCCCGCTTTTCAAAAATATAATCATATTATTTCACATTGTTCTAGTTTCTATTTACATTATAAAATAGCTGGTTTTCTGAGATTGAATGCTGCCAATTTTATTCTATGTGTCTTTTTAGGTTTGTGTTGGATGTTATCAATGCAAATCAATCATCTAGTCGATCCACAGGATAGGTTTATGCATCAGAATGTGTGTATGTGTATATATTTTATATATATGGTAGGTGAATGTATATGATTCTTTGACAGTGCTGTTATGCAACTCTAATTTCTTTCGATTTGTTCCTCAGCCATTTGGAGTTCATTGGTGTCCATTTAGTGGATTGACGCGGCTTCCTTCATCATTTGAGTAAGCAATCATGCCTAAAATTTCACAGTTGAATTATATTAAATATGGATGTCACGAGCCGGCTTTTGGCCTTGGTCTGTCCAATCCTGGTTTTAAATGGCCAAAGCTGAGCCTAGCATGGCTATAAGCCCTACCGGGCTTGAACTGGCCACTTGGCCTAGTGACTTGTTTCAGCCGGGTTCGGGCTTGGTAATATTGATTATGGATTGTTTTCCCTTATTATTATCTTCTTTACTTATCATCCTCAAATATCGATGTGAACTCATTGGGAGGCCACATCTGACAGGCTTCGTATAGAAAGTCCTATGATCTTGAGCTGTTATATGATGGTGCTTAGCATCCTCAATGACAATAGTGCTCCTCATCTTTACCAGCATTTGGCCCATGCGCTTTTGGATCTAGAGCAGCAGATTGATGGGGCACCTCTTAGGCAGTCAAACTAAAATCGTACTGTTTGGTAAATTTAAAGAGTCCAATAAATTGCTTGCTTTTGGAATTTCAATATAGAAGTTTGCAATGGTCCACAAAATAATTTCTTTGACAATGGTTATGATCATCCAATCGGCACAATAGCTGTTGCCATATGGCAATGATGGCCTTAAGCTATAATTACTATTTTGGCATAATATACTTTATTTATACTTCGATGTGTTAGAGTGTGTGTGTGTGACAGAATCCTTGACAATGTGTTAAGACTGCTTGGAAGAAGAAAGAAGGATAATGGATTGAATCCTTGAGGAGGAGTGTATAAGGACACAATCCTCTCTTGATTATCTAACTGTTCCACTGATGGAAAGAAATGAGAAAAGTGCAAAACATGATATTATAGTGCTAGTTTGTTTACTGTCTGATAGAGTTTACACATGACTCTTTACCAATAAAATAGCAACAACAAATATTTGCAATTGAAATGGATAGAACAAGACTATGGTATCATAATGTCAAATTATGACTGTTAGAACATTATTTTTAGTTCACCTCATGATAAAAGAAAATAGCCATGAACACTCATATATGTACAATCATGTGATTTAAAACCTGTTTGTACTTAACTCTTTATTTGTATTGCTGGGCACAAGTATCTTGCTTGGATGTCATATTTTGTGTTTTTGTCATTAATGAAGTCATCTTTACCAATGAAAAATCAGGTCTTTGTGTTATCTGGGCTCTTAACTTGTGTTGCTGTGTCCAAGTAAAGTTAGACATGTTTCCGACTTTCGAACAACTTAGATGCGTATTAATATTTGATCTGCATAGTATTATTAATTTATCAAAATCTCACACACACTTATTTGTATGAGGATGTAATATTATATCTATTATACTATTTATGTATGATATTATTTGCTATTGAAACTATATAATTACTATTATAGCATTAAATTTATAATTGTGTTAATATTATCAGAGACACAAATTTTGTGCCTTTTTTTTGAATAAATATACAGATATAGATCTGTATACACATGTTATTTGTGTCCCTATTTTCTTTCTTTCCAATGTAATAGAACTTGTATCTATATCCCATCTTTTCCCCTGATAAAGTCACATTTGGCCTGCCTTTTTTGTAATGGGCCTTTGAAACTCGTTTTATTAGACCTCTTAAGTGAGCTCTTTGGGACTTATAAAGGCCCTTTAAAAGATCAACCATCCTTTCTTTTCTCGACTTGTCATCTCCTTATAAAAGGCCCTTTAAAAGAAATGTTTAGGATTTCATCCTCGATTGTTGCTTAGAATGGTGGAGGGGGCGATTGAGGTGGGGAATGGTGTTTGGTGAGTGGTGGTGGGGTGATGCAAAAAACAAGGAGGTGGTGAATGGTGATGCCTTGAGTCTCGGAAAGGAAGGGAGGGAGGGAGGGAGGGAGGGGGGAGGAGGTATTTTAACTATAATATAAGTAACATATCAAGCCGAGCCAGCGACTGGGTTTGGCTCAAAAATATTTGAGCTTTTAGCGTTGGAGATCGACTTGCGAGCCATGCTAGAGAAATAAAAATTTTTTTAAATCTAGCCGAGTGGAGTCAATCTTTTGAGATGGCTCGTTGAATGCCCTAATAGTTATGTACTTCATATGGTAAGTGTGTTACGCCTTACTTTGTGGAAGAGCTCTAAGTTAGCTATGATTTGAACATTGAGGATTTTTACATCTTATTATCAAGATTTTACTCAAGTTCAAGACATCTAAATTGACAGATTTGCTTTATCATGCACATGTGACTTACGATATTATGTGTAGGATATATTCGCAGTTATGCCCGCTATTAACTAAATGCGCCATTTTAATAGTTCCGTTAGTTGTAAAATATATTTATCGATTTTGGCTAGTCTTTGTCCTCGTAATTCTTCTAGTGCAATCTCTTGATATATTCTTCAACTTTTGGATTGACCACTAATCCAGATTACCTTTGACTCACCATAGATGGGTGGCACCCAATTCAGGGATCGATCACTCTTCCAAATTTTCCAGATATCTCTAACATCATTGCACCAACTCAAAATGATGGTAATCTTGTAGGCTTTGTTTTGAATAAAATAGTGTTGGCTTGTTGAGATCATGGTTCAAAATCTTGTCCAAACAATTTACATATGGAAGATATGTATCGGTTTGGAGGTCACCAGACGATACTTTGAAGTGTCGCATCGCATATACATATATATTGATATGTATCGGATGATCCATACCAAAGTATCGCCCGAACGAGATTGTAAACCATGGTTGAGATACATTATGGAGTCTTAGTTGCATGTTTATATTCTTGACGGTTTCGTTTCCCTGATTAGTGGGCTCATGTTACATCTTTCATGTAAATATGCAGTGGCAAGCAGGTTGAGGGAACTGGCACTTTCTCTTTCACTCAAATGTTTATCTTTTGATTTTGTTGGGACATCCTTAGATGAAAGTTCGGAAGAGTTTGGTACTGTGCAGGTGCCCATTTACTTTCTATCGATAGATATACAAATATAGCATTATTTTACAGTGAATATGTTTTCATAATGAACAAATTTTATTCGGTCCGAAGTTGGATTTTCATGAAAATAATCTTTGTATTGAAGCGTGGACTCTTGTGCTTTACGGTCTTCTCACGATTCCATCTTCTTGAGACCTTGTTACATTTCGTAGCTTTGCAAGGTTCTCGAAATGTAACAAGGTATACTGACTTTGTCGAAATGTAACAAGGTTCTCGAAATGTAACATTTACATTGTTTTCCTGAGTATTCTGTGTTGAATTCGGTTTGTCCATGAATCACTGGCTTGTCTCTTTGTCTAGTCACATAATTTGATACCTTCGATGAGGTATAGTCCTTATGCCTGTGATTTATTCTCATTTTAAACTCGTACTATCATTCATCTTGATTCTTGAGTTTATTTTCTTTGAACTTTTCCTAGCATTCATTTTGAATCTTCTTATTACTGATTGGAAAGAAAAAAAAAGGTTCTTTTAAACTTTGGTTGGCGATTGCACAATTTGGATCTTTACTCCTATTGCTCGTAGAAACGGTCTCATTGGTCATGCGCTAATATTTGAACTTTGGAAGAAAATCAAAATAGCCTCTCCTTTTGGCTCTTACCGTCCCTTTTAGATCGCTCCATGTTTATGGGACCGGAGAAGAAGTGGGTTGTACATGTTCTTTTTAAAACCTTTCACTCTTCTCACTTTTAAGACAAAATATACATAAAAGTATAGAACAATATAGACTACATTAGTAAGAAGCTTATAGGCGAGGTGGTCCATGAGGTACAAATGCCTCGGTTGCTATTATATCAAAAACCAAGATCTTTCATTGTGTTAGCGTCTGATTTCAGTTGCAATTTTGTGGAATCTACTTTCCCGTATACCTTGTTACATTTCTGAGGTTAGCATTACAATGCTTAAAATTTCTTTTCGCAGATGTTATCCGCTTGTCGCCAAATTTTCATGAAAATTATTCTTTAAACAAACTTTCATCCACATGCAATTCATTGGGAAAATCTTTGTATTGTCGATTTCATATATGGAAGAATGGATATAGTATCTAATTTTTTATCTCACCTAACTCACTCTAAGCATTAGCCCGCCAATCTCTTTGCTTGATCGGATGGTTAGGAACTTTATTAGGAGTCATGGCAAGCCTTTCCTATTTGTTAGCATAGTCATCTGCGTTGGTCTTTTTCCATTTCTTACATGTCATTCTATGACCTCACTTTTTATTCTATTTTCACTACATTTAGTATTAGGTACGTGACTTGTGCCAAGGGTGGTGCACGTGCCAATCTCATTCTACCAAAATGGTCAAATCTTTGAAAGTGCATAGATATTATTTATGTGCACAAACAAAGGAAAGTATGTTTTGACCTCCTCCCGAATTGACATAAAAAATATCTATACAATCGAGGGTGGTAGAGGAGATTGACCTCTCACATGCATCGACCTTGGTGCATTGGTCGGGTACCTAATACCAGACTCATTTTCGTAACATTTTTTGTTCATAATTTTTGTTCATAATTTAAGAAAATGGCATAATCGATATAAATAGGAACTCAAAACAATTATCAGAACACCATATTTGCATGTAATGTGTTCTACAGGTTGGATTCAATATGTATAAGGTAACTAAAGGAAATGTTACAATAAAGTTGTGGGATCTTGGAGGTCAATCCAATTGGAGCATGTGAGAGCGTTATTGTCGTGCAGTCATCAAATAGCTTTATAAAATAAACTACTGTTTAAACAGATTGCAGAGCATGTGGCATAGGTCTCTTTTTTTGTAGTGAGAAGTCATCAATATCTCAATTTAATTGCTTAATATCATAAATATTTAATTACGTTCTCCTTTTGATTTCAGGCAAAACTTTTCGATTTGAAGCCCACCTCAAACGGATCACTAGGGGACGGGGATATTTGGCAGGAGAGGCGAAGCATATATATATTTTTTTAATTATGAAATCATGGGGGTCCTTAGATTGTTAACTCTTTTTTTTTTTTGGAATAAAAGGATTGAGCATGTAAAGTTTAAAATATTTGATTGATTTGAAAGGTTGGATCATAGGTTGAAATGCAATATTTTGTTTGAATAAAAGAATTTGGCATCTATTTTATTTATGGATGTGCTTGAATATGAGATTAATAGCTTTTTTTCTTTATATAATTTTTTTTAAAGCATTAAAAATTACATTAAAAAAAAGTATTACAAAAAGCATAAAAAATATTGCATTAAAAAAATATTATTTTAAAAAAATTTGCATAAAAAATTGTCGACGTAATTTTTTTTTTTTTTAAATTTTGCATAAAAAAGCCACTGCCCTAAACAGTTGTAAAAAAAGGAGAGGTTTTATTTTAACAAAAAAAAACCACTCCTTTTTTTACAATTGTTTAGGCAAGGGTTTTGAAAAACCAACATCCAAAGACAAGATTTTTGAAAAAACCACTGTTTAAGGTAGTGGTTTTTTGGGCTTTTTCACGTAGTGATATATATTTTTTTTAATTATGAAAATAGGTCATGGGGTCTTTAGATTGTTAACTCTCTTTTTATTTTATTTTTTTTTTGTTTGAATAAAAGGATTGAGCATGTAAAGTTTAAAATATTTGGTTGATTTGAAAGGTTGGATCATAGGTTGAGATGTAATATTGTTTTTGAATAAAAGAATTGCGCATCTATTTTATTTATTAATGGTATTGAATGATTTGCATTTGAGTTGAATGGATGTGTTTAAATATGAGATTAATAGCTTTTTTTTCTTTATATAATTTTTTTTAAAGCATTAAAAAATTGCATTAAAAAAAAGTATTACAAAAAGCATAAAAAATATTGCATTAAAAAAAAGCATAAAAAAAATATTATTTTAAAACAATTTGCATAAAAAATTGTCAACGTGATTTTAAAAAAAAAAAACATTTGCATAAAAAAATCACTGCCCTAAACAGTTGTAAAAAAAGGAGTGATTTTTTTTTACTACTATACAAGACAGTGGTTTATGAATTCATAAACCACTGTCTTGTATAGTGGTAAAAAAAAACCACTCCTTTTTTTACAATTGTTTAGGGCAATGGTTTTTTTAAAAAAAACCACTGTCAAAGACAGTGATTTTTTGAAAAAACTACTGTTTAAGGCAGTGATTTTTTTGGCTTTTTCACGTAGTGTTCAACTATACCAAAAAATATTCCATTCCTCTTGATAAATCTTTTCATTATCCCCTCGGAATGCTATATTATTAGATGCAAGAGTCTTCACGATGAAAACAATCCTTATTAATACATGCCTCCAATGTTCTTTCTCTTTCTTTAGTTTTTCTTGAACCTCTTGATCAATTATTTCATTCTTTCCCATTCTCAAACTCAACTCAATCCATTTGCTCATGCTTGTGATATGTTCCCTAGTCTTTTCATGACTCTTCAATCTTTCGCTTATATTCTTCCAATCATTGAATCCTTCTTTAGCCAATTGAGTAGCCATTCCTTCCGTGAAAAATAACTTGTAACTAAAACAGTAAACTCTTTGGCTAATATTTGAATATAGTAACTATTTTCTATCATTCTTTTCTCCATTTGCCAATTGTTCGCATGTAATGAGAAGACGAGAACTTCCTACCATAAATATTTCTCGAAAAATTCTGATTCTCATCTCTCAAAGGACCCTTCTCTACTAAGAAGTCTCCAAGACTCATTGGACATTGTTCCAATTGTTCGAATCATATATATTTAAAGGCTAACATTTGTTATTTTCTTCTTTCATCTTCCCTTCATATATATCAATCTCATTCTCATTTATATTTTCTTCTTCACCCACATCTTCCCCTTCATTCACCAAGTCTTGGCCTTCACATTCTTTATTATTATTGTATTCTTCCTTATTGCTTAAATTTTTGAGCTCTGTTTGTTTACTACTTTCAAAGAACTTGTAAATGGCTCCTTCTTGAGACTGAATAAAGTTTTCTATCTTTTGCTTCTCCCTTCTTTTCTCAGCTCTAGAAGGATAGCTTCCATTAGACATGATTTGAGTGCTGGGTTCCTCAACTACAAACATGAGTTTAAAACAATGATAAGTTGCTAATATCATATATATAACGACATAATAAATAAATTTCTAAATATACTTCATTTAATTATCAACTAATTGGCTTCTCAAGCATTCGGAGTTTCCTAGTATGTAATTAGATTTACGAGGTTAAAATAGGAGTAATTAGATTTATTATAGATGTTTTATGATATAGACTCATTTAGGGCATTTTCTCATTGGGCAACCAAAAATTTGACTTCAAAAATAAGTCAATAGCAAACATAGTAAGCACCAATCTCGTGAACATACAGCAATGGTTAAATAGTTCTAATGTTCAATCCCAATAGGATATCTACCATTGGAAATTTGGAATATTGATAACCAGATCAATCTTCACAACAATAAGTAATTGTTAAATATAAATTCAATATCCGAAATGACGTATCCAAAGCACAAACCATCAACTAATATGTAAAGGAAGGGTCAATGTAAATAGGTAAAACATCGGTCACATAGTGTAAAAAGACATATCTGAGAGGATAAATGCAAAACCCAAAAAATAATTTAATAGTATGTTGGAGTTATGACTATGAGGCCAACTATTAAAGATAGATGCCATTTCACTATGTTGATTCAAATGGTGGAGATCATTTTTCATCCAGATCTTTTGCACCAAAGTTCCCTAGATCATGGCGCACCGATCGGACATCACACACAATGATTGCATGTGACACACATCTCACATAGTGACCCGAGCACATAGTCACTTGAAACTCAGGCCGCTTACCCAATACTAACTCCTAAAAATATGGACAAACCTTAGAATACCAAGGGATACAGCTTTTTCAAGGAAAATTAAAGAAAAGGTATAAATATTTGCAGCCGAAGATTCGATCTCCCATTGTGATTTCCATCGTTAAATCGTTGACTGCCTTGAATTGCACGATGCAGAATACTTTTCGTCCCAATTTTCCATGCAGTAGATGTTAAGATCATGACCCACGTATTAGATAGTCAGATGTTGATTCCAAGTAGAACACATCTCAAAAAGTGACCCGAGAACCCTTCTAATGGTGTGTGATCACTATCACTTTTGGGGATGTGTGCCACATTGAATCAACACCTGGCCGTCTAATAGGTGTGTCATGATCTCAAGATCTATTCATTCAAGATTGGGATGAAAATTATCTCGATCACATCATTCAAGCAGTCAACGATTGTAACGGTGATAACCTTAGAATTTTCGGCTGCAAATATCGGTATCTATAAGACTATAAAAAAAATGGTTATTAGAAGTACCTGATGTGGATTTAACTGCTCTTAATTCTTAAAGATGCCAATCATTATAAAAAATTAAGCCTAAAAGGAAATCAAGCACACTTTGAGGACTTGGTGAAACAAGATAAAATAAGTATCAGACTTAGACAATAACCAATTAAGAATTAAGATGCAAAATGAAACTATTTGGCCGTCAAAAGAAATTAGATAGCACCATTAAACTAGCACGTAGAAGAAATCATCATCTATAAGGTACTTAATTCGCTAGCAATATATCCTAAAAGAATCAAGTTTGCATCAAATTACAACAGAATGGAATATACTATGCATTCATGATTCATGCCTCCACTATGAGAACACCATCTGAAAAAAACTATCTCCTTTTTCATTTAGTGTTTCTATTTTTGTTGATGGGAGTAATGAGGGAGATCAGAGGTGAAATCTGTTGTGGTGATTTAGGCAGGGCCAACCCTGAATCGATGCAGTGAATTTAAACAGCAGGAAATAGAGAAAAAAATTAAAACAAAAAGGCTTTAACCAAATAAAACTAACAAATAAAAACAAAATAGATATAATTATATGAAGCAAACCTCAATTTGTGGATTGAAAGAAGAAAACAATAAATAGAAGGGAGCTGGAGGGTGGAGCCGGCCGCCGGGAGAGACTTTGCTCGATCGCTAGATGCTACAGGCTGCAGGCTGGAGCCGGGAGAGAGGCGTTGGACTGGATGGAGATCAGCAGATCTGGTTTAGAAAGAGGCGTTGGATCTTGGAGGAGAGGGTTTAGAAATTATAAAGGAGAGGGTTTAGAAAGGGGCCCTTTGTGTATATTAATTTTTCTTTTTTGATAAACCTAATTTTTAAAAGGAATTTTTTTTTGGGGGGCCCCTGGAAATCGGGCGCCCAAGGCAGCCACCTGGTCCAAGGCCAGCCCTGGGCGTATGTTTTTTAGGTGCCTTTTTCAATAAATTTGTTTTTATAAAACCCTATATGATTATTATTTCTAAAAATGGTATGAAATGACTATTATTTTGTATATTGATTTCATGTTTCGTCAAGTGTCCTAGTTTTAGTTAAAATCAAGGAAAATAGAGGTTTCTAATTGGTTAGGATGTAGTCATTTTTTGAATCTGGTCGGGCATATGCCTACAACCAAGGTGTCAAACTTGGTATCAGTATCGGGTTTCGGTCTATGGAGGACCGATACAAATCGGCCAATATGTATCAGCCAATACCGATAGGTATTGGCCCCATTAAAAAATAAATAATTAATTAAATAAATTTTTTTTAAAAAGTGAGCTCAAACCGATAAGTATCAGCCGATACCAAGTTGTAGCTAGGACCGTTACGTATCGGTTTTCCGAAAAACCGATACGTATCAGCGATACATACCGGTATCGACCGATTTTTTATATCATGCCTATAGCGTAGGGCAAACAAAATTTTGGGATGTTTGTCAAGTTTGATCATAATCTGACCATCTAATAGTAGTCTCATGATCGCAAGATCTTTTGTGTGGAAGATTGAGACGAAAAATGATCTCAATCGAACTGATTCAAACTAGTCAATAGTTTAAGCATGTAAAAGCCCAATTTTTGAAAAAAAAAATTTGTGGGTTGAAATAAGGGAAATTTATCTGATCGACCCTGTCAGATACACCTTTTACGTCAGAGGCCCTGTATTTTCACCTTTACCCAAACCGACTAATTGGGAGCCTAGCCGACCCCTAAGGATAGCAAAAAGTCCAAATTACCCCCTTTCTTTAATGCTCAAAAACATCATCTTCTTCCTATTTTAATCTGTTACAGTTTCTAAAAGTCAGAGGTGGCGAAGGTGACAATGTCTTCTCCTCAATCCAATCTACTCCGATCTGCTATTTGGATCGACCCAGATACACATTTTTCGTCAGAGACTGTAGCAGATTAAAATGAGGAAGAAGATGATACACCTATATAATTTAAAATTTTAAATATTTACATTTTTCTATATTTACACGATGTGAAACGAGATCTATGCTGTCTGATTGAAGCCACAATATAAAATTGATAGTGCCAAAGATAGATATGAAAAAAATGCGATATCGACTCTGTACACTGTTGGTACCGACCATTTTAAGAGTCGTCAACGACTATTTACAGTGTCGCCATCGACTCTGTACAAAGTCGCCATAAAAAATAAAAAATAAAAAAAATTTCCACAGTCGACATCAACCGTATAAAAAAAATTAAAAATTAAAAATTTATAATGTATATATATATATATATATACATTTTAAGGCGACTCTATACAGAGTCACCATTGACTCTGTACAGAGTCGATGGCAATGTGTACAGAGTCGATGACAACTTTGTACACAGTCGATGACGACTCTTAAAATGGTCGGTACCGACTATGTTAAGAGTCATCATCGATTGTTTTAAGAGTCGCTATCGATTGTTAAAAAAAAATTAAAAAATTAAAAAGAGGCGATATCGCCTTTTTCGTGTCTATCTTTGGCGCCATTTATTTTATTATGTGGCCTTCAAATCAGGCGGCATAGATCCAGTTTCACATCGCGTAAATATAGAAAAATGTACATATTTAAAATTTTAAATCATGTAGAACAAAAAATAGTATAAGAAGAGGTATTTCGGACTTTTTGTGCTAGCTGAAAATGGCTTGGCTAAAAGTTGGTCGGTTTGGGTAAAGGTGAAAATACAGAGCCTATGACGTAAAAGGTGTATCTGACAGGGTCGATCAGATAAATTTCCCTTGAAATAAATTTACCCAAATAGTCTCTCATACAAATCTTCCTCTCATCAACCATCTCTCCACGCGTGGGAAAGCCTGCATCCCACTAGTAACAATTTAAATGAGAGACAGCTAAGTCTAATAAAAAATAAATGAGAAACGACTAAGAATACAGAGTAAAGTCACAAAAAATTGGTGTAAGTTATTAGAGAGAAGTTGAAAAAAGTTGAGAGTCGGGAAAAGAGTTTTAATAGGAGGGGATGGAAAGGGGAGATTTAATCCCTTTCTATCTAAATTTTTTTATGCTTTCAATAAATCGATCGGTTCGGGATCATCTTTTGCATGGAAGCTTCAGTTCTTCATGTTTCTCTCCTTATTTTTTCCTTTGTTAGGGGTAGAATATGGGAGTTTTATATCCTCTTATTGGTGAGAGTTTTCTTTTCCGAAGAGATCGACTCTACAAAGGCCTTTTTATGATCAATATTTTTTTCTGATACGGCTTTGATCACGGGTTTAACCGACGTTTTGATGGCTTCATTTTTGCGCGAACACTTGCTCTACGCCATGAGGCATCGTTGTAAAGCTTCGATTGAAGCTGTGTGAAGCATTTGATCGGTATTTGCTCCTGTTTCCAATGTGTTGGGAGATTTTGTGAATCGTGAGTTTATTGATGGTGATGATGTCTCTTCGATGTAAGTTATCGGCGGATCATGATGGTGGATTCTTAAAGTTTTACCTTACTTTTAAAGTCCTTGAATTTCGTATTGATGTTTGATGGGTCTTAAATGATATTCAATGTATTTTAATGTTAGTTATTGTAACTACAATTATTGTGGCCCTCTACTTTGTAATCGTTCTCTATTTCTGATGAAAAGAATAAAATTTTATCCCAAAAATAACAAGAATACAGAAATGATCATAAAAAAATCAAAATAACAAAGAATACATTGTAAGCTGGGGACCACACGTATAACTAAAATTTATTATAGAGTACCCTTATTTTGAAAACCGGAGACGACTTAAGTCTAATAAAAAATAAAAGAAAGGCGACTAAGAATGCAGAGTAATGATTATAAAAAAATCAAAATAACATAGAATACAGAGTAAGGTGGGGACCACACGAATAACTAAAATTTATTATGGAGTACCCTTATTCTGAAACCAAAGGGCGATGGTTAGGTCCCCGTGACGAGAACTGCCTCTCTACCCTGCCCTGAGAGTCTCGACTTTCTTAGGAAATAAGAGTCTTTGACTTTCTTGGCTTTCGGTTTTTAGGGCATGCAAAATCGGTGTTTGGTAATAGTTTGGTGAGATTAAAATTCAGAAAATTTCGGTAAAGTCAAGAAGTTTGGGGAAATATTTAGAGTAAAATTTGGTGAGAAAAATTAAAAATAAAAATAAAAAAATTAAAAATTATATATATATATATATATATATATATATATATATACATTAAAAAAATTTGTTTGTCACAATTTTTTTTTTTAATTCAGGAATTATTCGTGAATTTCGGTGATATGGCGATTTTTGAAAAATTCGCGAATAATTCGAGATTAATTCGGGGGACCTTAAATTCGCGAATTTTTCAAAAATTCGTCGATTTTTGTGACTATGATGACGTGCAACCAAAATTCTCTTATTTCCATGGGCAGCGGTAGGGTTGTGCTTTTTTTGGACCGAACCGAACCGTCGGGTTTGGTCCGGTTTGGGTTTGGTTTGGAGAAAAGTAAAACCGAAAAGTTTGGTTTGGTTTCGATTCCAAGCCTCACAAAGCCGAAACCAAACAGAACCGAATGTAGTTTGTAAGTGTGTATATATATATAGGCGATTTTAATTATTTTTAAAGGGCATTTAAGTAAAATGCATATTTTTATATAAAACCCTACCCTTGTCTTTAGCCTATTCCTAAATCCTAAAGCGGTAATGTAGTACTTATAGAAAAATCGGTTGAGAAGTTGAGAAAATTTTGATGTGTAAGTAGAACTTATAGGAAAATCGAACTGACCGAACCAAACCGAACCGAATTGAATCGGGTTGGTTTGGTTTAAGAGTTGGACGGTTTGGTTTGGTTTGGTTTGAAAATCTAAAAATCGATTAGGACTGGTTTGATTTGTGGTTTTGGGCCAAAACCGGCCAAACCAAGCTAAACTACACCCCTAGGTAGCGGATAGAGTAAGACTCCAAACTCAATTCTACCTAGTAGGACCCGACCATTCTTGGAAGCGAATAAACTACTTTTCGGCCCTATCTCCTCTAGCTTATTAATCGCCTTTAAATCGATGATCATTTTCATTTTATCTTTGGCACAAATTGATCTATAGATCATGAGTCTACATCATACCAACAACGATCGCTTACGTGGCACGATGCAATTGGTTGGCACGACATGCATTGTTAGGATCCACTTGCACTTGCATCGCGCCCACAAGTGGTCCGTTGAATGATCCCGATCCACCATATATCAATGTCCCAAAAATTATGATTGAGTGAGATGTGTTTCACATGATCTCTAGATCCATTCTGTGGAAGATGTGTTGGAAAATTATGAAATGTTGACTTGAAATAATACAGGGAACCGGTCCGAGGCATGAGACATGTCGTTGTCTTTAAACCAATGTTTGCCCCCACCACTTCGACAAAATGGTCACCAACAGGTTACCGGTAAACTGATTCCAAGATACAATGAACCGGTTGTATATTCTTGTGAAGGATTTGCGAATCCGATCACGCTATTTGAAAACCAAATATTGCAGGAACGCTCTGATCAAAACCTTTAAAGATAAAACCAGAGAGAAGGGAGACTCCAATGTACTTGTTAAAAATAATGATTTTTTATTCCTTAAATAGAAATCAAGTGATGTGTCAATGCACCATTTTCTTATGAAAAGGTACTACATGCATCTCTTCGAAAAAGACACACCACTTTGGAAAGACCTTCATTTTGTGTAATATCCCTGATATTTTCGGCATATTTTCGTTTACCTCGGTAAGCGTGCCCGGAAAATACTGTAGAATATTTTTGGACTTTTGGTAAGCTAAGACTATGGTAAGACTGATGGCCAAAGGATTTGGTCTCGAGAGGTGTGCAAGTCATGCACGCATAGGCATACACAATAAGGAGGTGTTAGTGGTTAGCATGAAATAAATCCCTAAGTTAGAGGATAAGTTAAAGAGTTGAATATCTAGATATTTGCTAGATTGGTTTGGTTATAAAAGAGATTGCAAGTGAAGCTTGCATCTCTCTATCTCTCTATCTCTCTCTCGTTGGAAAAGTTAAGGAAAATAACCATGCAAGGTTATTTTAAATCCTAGATCTAAGAAGAAAGAGAGATCCTCCTCCCATCTTGACCATTGAACGTGTTGGTGATGGTCTTTAGATCTGTTTAAGCTATGAGAAGGGAAAGATAGAGGAGAAGACATCCACTGCACTCAAATCATGCCAAAGAGGAAGGGTTGCAATGAACAAAGTCGATGCCATTGAACCCCTGGTTAGAAATCGATTTTGGAGCACAAATTGGTAAAGGACCTACCATTTGGAGCCAAAAGGAGGTATGTCTTGAAAATCTTTGTATGAAAACCTGTAGAGATTATTGTTAGAAATTAGAACATATATATGTGAAATAAAGAAGAGGATTAGCTGTGAACAAAATCGGAAAGAGAACCGAGAATGTCAAAGTGCCGACCCACGAAAGCAGAAATTCATGTCGATTTCAAAATCGATTGTCGAATTCTGATTATTTAAACGATGGTCGATTTTGGATTCGACCATCGAATTTCAAATTCGACCATCGAATTGTAAATTCGACCATCGAATTTCGCCACGACTTTTGGTTCAAAATTTGTTGGATTTTCTTCTTGCAAGCTTTGGTTAAATCTTATAGCTTTATATTAACACTAAGGGTGTTAATATATGTAGGTTTTGTCTGCTTAAGTCCTTGGAAGGACCGTTTTGCATGCTTTTGAAACCGCTTGGTTAAGGTAGGGAACCCAAATTCTCTTTGCATAAATTATAAGCACAAGTCATGATAGACAATCTATTTGAAATGCATAAATTTGATAGTAATCATGCACATAGTATAAACAAAGCTTGAATATAAGACAACATCGTAAATTTGTAAACATTGTTAGGGACAAGAATACGTGTGAATCGAACCTCAGCTAAACCTTTTTGAATCAGAATCTCAGTGAATTTTCGAATCAGAATTTGAATCAGAACTTTGACAATTCAGTATATGTTATAATTAATAAGCTTTGATATGTATTAGCATTTGCATTTGATTTAGGGTTCATAATCGATGCCCTAGATTCCACCAACCGTGTTGACTGTAAAACTTTGGCACAAGTTTCCCTCATAGCGCAGGGCTTGTTGCATTTTCGAAATGGGTTCATGAACGATGGTCGTGAGGGTCTTCCCATCGGTCACTTAGTCCGCTCTCATGCTATAGGAAATTTGAGAGATAAAATTAAGTTATAAATTTAAGACAAGAAGCATGCTAAATCAGAACATTTTGAACACTTTGAACTTACTATCAGTTTTGACTCAGGATTAGAACTGGAGATTTAAATTTGAAAGCATCTTTGAAAAATCATATTTGATCCGATTCCGTCTTTTGAAAACCAGTACTTATAATGAACTGCAAATAGATCTGGCTTCTTCTATTGAGCTTAGCTGTTAGCTCACCCTCGACTATACGTCACAGGTGCTGAGACCGACATTGGGTCAGAGGATCCGGAGGACTCCGATTATATTCCAGAGGAGGATTTGGATATACCAGCGGAGGAGTTCTTCCCGTGATCTTTGGATCCTTGTATCTTGGTATTTTTGTCTGGATATTATTTTGGAATATTGAGCCCTAGGCTATTATTTTTGTCCTTTTGATATCACTAGAGGAACCATTATCGTGAACCTCTATTTTAGGTGATTGGATTGGCCATCACCGGTGGTTCCTTTTGGTTCCTCACAGTGATATATTCTTTTGCTATCTGTAGTCTTTTTGGATTATGATATGATGCCTCTGTTCTTTAGACCTTTGTTTATGTTGCCGGCTTCTGTTTGTTACGGCTTATTGAGAAATCAATAAGTTGATGAACCGGCCTTTCCTATACCTTAGGGATTGGAAAAGTCGGGTCGTCACAGTTGGTATCAGAGCAAGGCTCTAGGTTCAGAGTCTTAGGACTAGGGGTTAGATTATTTCTAACAATTATTACTGATCAATTGTTGTTGTTGTTAACAATGACAGATCAGCATGCCTCCACGGTTTAGAGGCAGAGGCCGAGGTATAGAGGGACCTCGTACAGCTCGCATCGATGGGATAGATGAGGGCATAGGCACCTCTTATGGCAGAGGGCGAGTTGCTTCTGGCCCTAATGCAGATCCTTTGGGAGCTGCGAGGCAGGATAGAGGGAATGTAGACGAGGTGTTGGCAGCCTTGGCTACTAATATGGCCCAGCAGACTGCAGCCATTGATAGACAGACAGAGATGCTGGCAGCTAGACATCAGCCAGGAGGATTCGCAGAGTTTAGGAGGATGAGACCTCCTACATTCTCAGGGCAGACGGATCCTATGGAAGCCGAGGCGTGGCTGGATGAGATGGAGAAAATATTTGAAGTGTTGCAGTGTACTGACGTTGAGAGAGTACGCTGGGCATCTTTCAAACTTTTGGGCGAGGCTAGCCCATGGTGGAAATCTGTTTCTAGGATGAGAGAGCAGGACTACCCCAATACTCCATGGACTTGGGCAGAGTTCGTGGAGATATTCAACGATCAGTATTTTCCGAAGATCGTACGTAATCAGTGGGAGGTCCAATTCATCGAGTTGAAAGCAGATGAAATGTCTGCGAGTATGGCGCAGAATTTGATAGACTTTCCGATTTGCACCTACATGTGGCCACCGTGATGAGAGCTCGAAATTTCGAGAGGGTTGAGGCCGAACATCTGTGAGAGGGTGTCGATGTGGGAAATGGAGACGATATCTTGGCGTTATGTCCAAGGCCCTCATTGCAGAAGAAGATATTCAGAAGCAGCAATTGAGGCGAGAGCAGGGTAATAGAAGTAGGTTTGGCCAGGGACAGCAGAGTGCTTCAGAGCAGGTGAACAAAAAGCCGAGGTTCTCTAAACCTCCTCCCTACCCTAGTCAGCCATCATATTCTAGACCGGCTGTTGCATCAGGACCAGTGACGTCCTCCTATCAGAGACCGCCGAGTTCATCACCAGGACGACCTTTCAGAGCCGGGAGCACTACTGCAAGTGGAGCTTCTGTGGCTCAGGGTTCGACGAAAGGATCACCTGTTACTCCTGTTTCTACCACAGTGTGTGCAAGGTGTGGGAAACCACATAGGACAGAAGATTGTAGACGGAACACTGGGGGATGCTTCAGGTGTGGACAGGTTGGTCACATGATCAAGGATTGTCCTGTTGTTGAGAGAGGACGGACTACGACAGTCTCTACGCAGAAGTCGACGCGGCCTACAGTTCAAGGTCGGGCTTATGCGGTGACTGCACAGGATGCCCAAACGTCGAATGACGTCATTCAAGGTATCATTAAAGTTGAGATGTCATTTATGCATTGATTCAATTATTATTGTTTAAATTTGAATTCAAGCCATTTATGTTGAACCACATAGAAATCATTGCATATAATTAACAAAACTTTTTAAACTAAAGGTACCCTTATGATGAGTAGTCGAGATGACATGGATAAAATTGAAGCACGAGTGCTTATAGACCCTGGGTCTACACACTCATTTATTACTCCTTCCTTCTCAGAGAAGTTGGGTATTACTCCTGAACCCCTTGCTTTTATTCTGGATGTCAAGATTCCTACGGGGAGTTCAGTGTGTACTGATACAGCATGTCAGTCAGTCATCGTGATGATTGATGAGCACGAGACATCGATTCGTTGAGCATGGAACGGTTCGACGTTATTCTCGGCATGGATTGGTTGGCAGCTTATCACGCCTGTGTAGCCTGTCTGCGCTTCATAGTGACCTTCCGACCGCCAAAGCGAAAGTCCTTCCGTTTTTGTGGCGTCAGATCCAAGGTTGCGCCGTTGGTTTCATTAAAGCCGGCGTATGATGAAGAATGGGTGCGGTGGGTATCCGCCTATTTGCAAGATTCTACCGAAAAGAAGTACGATTTGCCTCTTACCAAGGTGGTTTGCGATTAACCTGATGTCTTTCCAGAGGACTTGCCTGGATTACCACCTGATCGAGAGATTGAGTTCGCAATTGAGCTAGCGCCGCATGTAACCATTATCTAAAGCTCCATATCGGATGGCGCTTTCGAGTTGAAGGAACTCAAGGAACGACTTGAGTCGTTAGACAAAGGCTTTATACGACCAGTGTTTCTCCTTGGGGTGCACCGGTTCTATTTGTGAAAAAGAAGGATGGATCGATGCGTCGTGTATCGATTATAGACTCAACAAAATGACAATTAAGAATCGTTATCCTCTTCCAAGGATAGGCGATTTGTTTGATCAATTGCAAGGTGCAAGATTCTTTTCAAAGATTGATCTCGAGGTCGCTATCACCAAAGATCAAGGCGAAGATATATCAAGGCTGCGTTTGGACGCGTTATGGCCACTATGAGTTTCTAGTGATGCCATTTGGATTGTGAATACTGCATCTTTCATGGACACGATGAGCAGGTGTTCAAACCACATCTTGATAAATTTGTGGTAGTTTTCGTAGATGATATCCTCATCTATTCGAAAACCAGAGGAGCATGTACAACATCTTAGGATAGCTCTTCAAACACTCAGGGACCATCAGTTGTATGCCAAACTCAGTAAGTGTGAGTTTTGGCTTGAGCAGGTCAGTTTCTTGGGACATGTAGTCTCTGAAGCGGGGATCTCAGTGGATCCTACAAAGATAGATTCTGTGGTGACATGGGAACAACCTACGACAGTTACAGAGGTCCGAAGTTTCCTTGGTTTGGCAGGGTACTATCGGCGATTTGTCGAGGGTTTCTCGAAGATATCGGGTCCACTTACACAGCTCACAAGAAAGAGTGCTAAGTTCGACTGGACAGATCAGTGTGAGCAGAGCTTTCAGGAGTTAAAGCATCGCTTGACTACAGCACCAGTGCTTGCGATACCTTCTGGCAGTGGAGGTTTCGCAGTATATAGTGATGCTTCCTATGGCGGATTAGGCTGTGTGCTTAATCAACACGAGAGAGTCATTGCGTATGGTTCTAGGCAGTTGAAGGACCATGAAAGAAACTATCCGCATGACTTAGAGCTAGCGCGATTATATTCGCCTTGAAGATCTGGCGACATTACCTCTACGGTGAAGTTTTTGATATATTCACCGATCACAAGAGTCTCAAGTACCTCTTCACTCAAAAGGACTTGAATATGCGGCAGCGACGATGGATGGAGTTCTTGAAGGACTACGATTGCTCGATTCAGTACCATCCGGGAAAGGCAAATGTCGTTGCTGATGCTCTTAGTAGGAGGTCTTCAGCACAGTTGTCACATCTTGTTAGCCGGATTCAGAGATGGAAGCTTCTGGAGGATATGGCTTTGGGCAGCTCACGATTTGATGTAAAAGGCTCGGGAGCATTGATGGCTACACTTGTGTTACGTCCTACGCTCTTCGAGAACATTCGCAAGCTTCAGATGACCGATGATGAGCTCATGGCAATCAGACGAGATGTCGAGAATGGCAGTAAGAAAGATTTCTCTATTCGAGCAGATGGGACCTTGCTATTTCACGACCGGGTATGTGTACCGTCGTGTACTGAACTTCGGGACACCATTCTGGAAGAGGCTCACAAATCCATGTATGCCATACATCCTGGTAGCACCAAGATGTATCAGGACTTGATGAAGAGTTTCTGGTGGCGAGGTTTGAAACGTGACGTCGCTGAGTACGTATCGCGGTGTTTGGTTTGTCAACAGGTTAAGGTTGATCATCAGAATCCTGCAGGTCTATTGCAGCCTTTACCTGTGCCTGAGTGGAAATGGGAAGCCATTTCGATGGATTTTATACTCGGATTGCCGAAGACACTGAGAAAGAACAATGCCATCTGGGTCATTGTAGATCGACTAACCAAGTCTGCTCATTTCTTGCCATATAATACCACCTATACAGCCAGTAGACTTGCAGAGTTATACCTGAAGGAGATCGTTAGACTGCATGGAATACCAGCCAGTATTGTGTCTGATCGAGACCCGTTGTTTACTTCACATTTTTGGCAAAGATTTCAGGAAGGCATGGGTTCTCGTCTTGATTTTAGTTCGGCGTTTCACCCACAAACGGATGGCCAGACCGAGCGCGTGAACCAGATAATTGAGGACATGTTGAGAGCATGTATGTTGGATTTTCACGGGTCATGGGACCAACACTTGCCTCTGATTGAGTTCGCCTACAACAATAGCTTTCAGGCTAGTATTGGTATGGCTCCATTCGAGGCGTTATATGGACGACGGTGCCGATCACCGTTGAACTGGGAAGAAGTGGGTGAGAAGCTCATTATTGGACCTGAGATAGTTGAGCGCACTACCGAGATAGCCTGTTGATACGACATTACTTAGTAGCTCGTAGTCGTCAGAAGAGCTACGCCGATCTCAAACGGAGACACGTGGACTTTCAGGTAGAATTATCATGTCAATAAGTAAATTTTTCCTTCTTGGTACAAATTCCATGTGAAAATTAGCATTAATACTCGATTTTTCAGGTCGGTGAGAATGTCTTTGTTCGGATTTCGCCTACTAAGGGCGTTATGCGGTTTGGGAAACGAGGGAAACTGAGTCCTCGGTACGTTGGGCCTTTTGAGATACTAGGCCGAGTCGGAGAGGTTGCATATCGTGTGGCGTTACCGCCGCAATTATCTAGCATGCACGATGTCTTTCATGTGTCGATGCTGCGACGATACATCCGTGACCCGACTCATGTACTTGATTACCAACCCATCGAACTTCAGGATGGTTTGAAAGTGGTCGAGGACCCGATTCGTATTTTGGATCGTAAAGAGCAGATCCTACGCACAAAAAGCATTCCCTTGGTTCTCGTGCAATGGCGGAATCATACACCAGAGGAAGCCACTTGGGAACGTGAAGCTGAGATCCGAGACCAGTTTCCAAGCCTTTTCGTTTAAAAATTTTCGAGGTTTTATGTGTTGATTGTAATATACTGGAAATTTTATGTAATTCTTGATTGTATATATATACTTTTGGGCGAGAATTTTTGGCGGTCCTATAAACAGTAAATATGCTTCTCAATTCATAAGCACACTGGACTAGATATTGCTTTCGTGATCAATATTGGTGATCGAAAGGTTAGGAATTTCAAAATTTTTGAAAATTTTGAAGGCCTCAGATGTATTAAAATTCGACTGACGAATATCAATTTAAATGGTCAAATTCTGACAAATGTGGTTACCATGATCCAATGCTTAAACCTATTTTGTCCACATTTGACCGCAAATAAATTATGTACTGCTGAGGAGACCTTGATAAATTTTGCGAGCCCGACCGAATGCGGACTACATTTTTTTTTTTCAATTAAAAATGTGGGCTAATTCGCTATAAGTTTCGCCCATTTTACAATTTTGCACCTTTCTCGGCTGCGATAATTTGGATCGAGGTCCGAATAAGTCAAACGGATAGAAAGGGCTTCGATAACAGTCAATGTAGAGCTAATGGTAAGGTTTAAATTCCAAAATTTTGGAAGTTTTTAAACAAATTCTGTTGCCAGAAATTTCGACTGTCGATTTTGAAAATCGACCATCGAAAAAATATAGGTATAAGTGCACTTTAAAGCCCAAAACAGGACAGCAAACTGCCTGAAAAAAAATCGATAGTCGATTTTTAAATCGACCATCGAATTGCAAAATCGACCATCGATTTGAAATTCGATGGTCGAATTTATCGATTTAAGTGAGGGTTGAAACCCTCTGTTGCCATTCGGGTTTTAACATTTTTGGGGATTTTTGAGCTAGGGTTTGGAGCGATTTGCCGATTTGGGGCTCTCTTTGTATTTTTGGCTGCAAATCTAAGGAGGAGTGCACTACATTGTCAAGGGGATTCGAATTCCTTCATTGCAAACCCGATTTGGGGCTTTTCCTCAGGTAAATCCCTCCCTCATCTCAAGATTTCGTGGGTTTTTGCATCTGTTTTGAGGGTTTTTCTTGCATTTTTGTTGCCTTTTTTGCAATGGGCCCTAAGAAACAAACACCAATTCGAAGCCCTACCTCTAAGCGACCAGCCACTCAAGGCCAAGGCCAACTTCACGATCCAAACAGCCCGTGGGACATTCAAATTCGGCTCCACACCACCTCATCCCCTTTGCCCTTAACAACCACGAGATTTTTGGAGCATTAAAGGCTTCTACCGATTACGTCTTCCACCCAGAACTGTTTGATCAACAAACGACCACGCAATGGGCGGGAGAGTATTTGGAAAAAGCCAAATTAACCTCGTTGTGTACTTCCTTTAGCGACCACTTCTACCCGCGACTCGTGCGCCTATTTTATCAGCACATGAGCCGCGTAGATGGTAAAAGAATTTATACGGAAATAGATGGTCGGGATTACACATTTGACCTAGAGGATATGGCCGTGGCACTGCGTGCTCCCTTAAATCACTCCCAAACTGTGGGTTTAGGTCCCCCTTTCCCAAAACCGGCTCGTTTTGAGGACGTCACTACACAAATGACGCAGGGCCGTCATGGATCCGGTAAATCTATAGTTACAGTCCAGATGCCAGAGTCCATGTGGATTTTAGATAAAATTTTAAAGACCACTTTGTATCCTTTTGGTCACCAATCGGAGCGAACTGGACTCCTTCAACAAATTTTATTTATGCCTACAAAGAGAGATGGTTCAGTGCACCGGACATTCTTTTTAAGGGGATCCTTAAAGCCCGCGAGAAAATGGGGGAACATAGAAAGAAGCCCATGAAAAACATGCCCTATGCACGTGTGATTTCTGTCATGATTGAGAATTATAGAGCAGGCCCTGCTTATGACCTTCTTCCTACCGAGCCCAAATCCACCGCCGGTCGGAAACTATACACCCTGGTAAATTGGGGTCAGACGTATAGTCGATTGGTAAAGGCTCCTAAGGATGCGTGCCGAGACCGATAGCGAGGACGATGAGGACCCTACTCATGCAGCCCCGATACTCTGCACCTACCCACATGAGTGATGTCCTCACGTTATCGAGTTTACTCGGCAGATGACCGCCATGAGCCACGGATCCTCACGAGCTCACACACCATACTAGCTCGATGCGTCGAGCTCGATGTCCACGGCGCGCTCTCTCTTACCTCATGCAAACATGCATTTCCGAGACTACGCATCGATCGATATGGCTGAGATCCGAGCTTGATACCGCCCTTCGACATCGGTACGCTGCGGTTATGCCTCCTTCGCCCACGATGCGAATCTTTGCTGACGGAGATGGCGTTGCAGATCAGGCGGATCCTTCTGCGGCTGGGGATAATTAGTATGTTTGTGAGAGAGGGTTACTCATTTACTTTTTGATGCTATTGGTCTGTACTTATTTTACACTATGGATTATTTTGACCTGGTGGTCCTTCTTTTATCTTTACATGATTTATTATTAGGACCTCGCGGTCCTTCTTTTGTTATCCTTTATTTTTATGTCTCTGCTCGGTTTTTAGACACCTTGGTTAGCCCTGGTTGTATATATGGAGCACTTAGCACTGGTGGTTAGTTTTCTATCTATGTTTTGGCTCTCAGCATGAGTTTACTTTTGCATATATTTTGGTCTCTTTTAGATATATTTTGGTAAATGATTCTCAGTATGAGTTTACTTGTGTGGGTTTGCTTCTGTCACTCTGATTCTACATGTTGGTTTTGCTAAATTTTGAGATCCTTATGGCTTCATGCATCACTGTGCATCGGTCTCCCGGCACGTGACCCTTGGGGTGTGGGCATCCATGTACGGATGCAATCCACTATGGCCTTCGATGCCACATGCAGTACATCCATGTTACTACGGATTCCATCCCTTGACTTGCGTGCCCTGTGGGATCGACACACGGTGGCCCATGTGCCCTGTTTTGCATCCAATTTTCGCGGACGAAAATTCCTAAGGAGGGGTGAATGTAATATCCCTGATATTTTCGGCATATTTTCGTTTACCTCGGTAAGCGTGCCCGGAAAATACTGTAGAATATTTTTGGACTTTTGGTAAGCTAAGACTATGGTAAGACTGATGGCCAAAGGATTTGGTCTCGAGAGGTGTGCAAGTCATGCACGCATAGGCATACACAATAAGGAGGTGTTAGTGGTTAGCATGAAATAAATCCCTAAGTTAGAGGATAAGTTAAAGAGTTGAATATCTAGATATTTGCTAGATTGGTTTGGTTATAAAAGAGATTGCAAGTGAAGCTTGCATCTCTCTATCTCTCTATCTCTCTCTCGTTGGAAAAGTTAAGGAAAATAACCATGCAAGGTTATTTTAAATCCTAGATCTAAGAAGAAAGAGAGATCCTCCTCCCATCTTGACCATTGAACGTGTTGGTGATGGTCTTTAGATCTGTTTAAGCTATGAGAAGGGAAAGATAGAGGAGAAGACATCCCTGCGCACAAATCATGCCAAGAGGAAGGGTTGCAATGAACAAAGCTGATGCCATTGAACCCCTGGGTTAGAAACTGATTTTGGAGCACAAATTGGTACGAAGGGACCTACCATTTGGAGCCAAAAAGGAGGTATGTACTGAAAATCTTTGTATGAAAATCTGTAGAGATTATTGTTAGAAATTAGAACATATATATGTGAAATAAAGAAGAGGATTAGCTGTGAAAAAAATCGGAAAGAGAACCGAGAATGTCAAAGTGCGACCACAAAAAGGAGAATTGAATCGCCGATTTCAAAATCGATCGTCAATTCTTATTTTAGGCTCGATGTAGATTTGGAAATTCGATGGTCGATTTTGGATTCGACCATCGAATTTCAAATTCGACCATCGAATTGTAAATTCGACCATCGAATTCTGCCCTGACTTTTTGGTTCGAAAATTTGTTGGATTTTCTTCTTGCAAGCTTTGGGTTAAATCTTATAGCTTTATATTAACACTAAGGGTGTTAATATATGTAGGTTTTGTCTGTCAAGTCCTTGAGAGGACCGCTTTTGCATGCTTTTGAAACCGCTTGGTTAAGGTAGGGAACCCAAATTCTCTTTGCATAAATTATAAGCACAAGTCATGATAGACAATCTATTTGAAATGCATAAATTTGATAGTAATCATGCACATGGTATAAACAAAGCTTGAATATACGACAACATCAGAAAATTGTAAACATTGTTAGGGACAAGAATCATGTGAATCGAACCTCATAAACCTTTTGAATCGAATCTCGGTGAATTTTGAATCGAATTTCAATCGAACTTTGACAATTCAAGATATGTTATAATTAATAAGCTTTGATATGTATTAGCATTTGCATTTGATTTAGGGTTCATAAGTACGATGCCCTAGATTCCACCAACCGTGTTGACGGTAAAACTTTGGCACAAGTTTCCCTCATAGCGCAGGGGCTTGTTGCATTTTCGAAATGGGTTCATGAACGACGATGGTCAGTAGGGTCTTCCCATCGGTCACTTAGTCCGCTCTCATGCTATAGGAAATTTGAGAGATAAAATTAAGTTATAAATTTAAGACAAGAAGCATGCTAAATTAGAACATTTTGAACACTTTGAACTTACTATCAGTTTTGACTCAGGATTAGAACTGGAGATTTAAATTTGAAAGCATCTTTGAAAAATCATATTTGATCCGATTCCGTCTTTTGAAAACCAGTACTTATAATGAACTGCAAATAGATCTGGCTTCTTCTATTGAGCTTAGCTGTTAGCTCACCCTCGACTATACGTCACAGGTGCTGAGACCGACATTGGGTCAGAGGATCCGGAGGACTCCGATTATATTCCAGAGGAGGATTTGGATATACCAGCGGAGGAGTTCTTCCCGTGATCTTTGGATCCTTGTATCTTGGTATTTTTGTCTGGATATTATTTTGGAATATTGAGCCCTAGGCTATTATTTTTGTCCTTTTGATATCACTAGAGGAACCATTATCGTGAACCTCTATTTTAGGTGATTGGATTGGCCATCACCGGTGGTTCCTTTTGGTTCCTCACAGTGATATATTCTTTTGCTATCTGTAGTCTTTTTGGATTATGATATGATGCCTCTGTTCTTTAGACCTTTGTTTATGTTGCCGGCTTCTGTTTGTTACGGCTTATTGAGAAATCAATAAGTTGATGAACCGGCCTTTCCTATACCTTAGGGATTGGAAAAGTCGGGTCGTCACATTTTGAAAAGGCACACCACTTTGGAAAGACACATCTCTTGAGAAAAGGCAAGTTTAATAAACTTTTAAATATCCAACAAGATGGAGACGAAAAATGATCAACACAATTTAATTCAAAGGCGATCAATCCATGCCGACTCAAGGAGATAAGGTGAGAAAGTAGTCTTATGTTGTGACAACCCGTATTTCGGCACCCCGAAACCCGTGCCATCAGCACGATCATCTTTACCGTGCCCCTTAGCTATGCACGGAACATTGGTATATCAAGCAATGAACTGCACTGAATTAATGAATAAAGCTGCGAAATTAAATTATCATTGAAATATTTCTCGAAAGACACTCTACCTTCATGCCTTTGCATGAATGGAGAACCGATCCGAACCATCGATGATCATTGATCATCAATGATGGTTCGCCCCAAAAGAATAATCTCATGACTTAATTACATTGTTTAACGAAAATAAGGCTTGACATACCAAGCCGCACAAAACTCGCTCACAAAACCCAACCTGCCTGTGTGCCAAGTCCGACTCACTAGGGTCAATGTCCTCAAGTCTCACTGCTAATAGTGGACTGCGACGATAGTAGTCTAAAGGGTGAGCTACATCCTAGCTCAATAGGGAACAGAACACAATTGAACATATAAATTACAACTCACATATATTCCATGATATGCCATGCATGATGTGTCTATGCAGTTACTGATGAACAACAGTTGAAAATAATCATATTTTACTGGTAGTTTACTCATGTCTTGTAATTATTCATGAATGACACTGAAAAGGCCTAAAGCAAAACTTAACCTTTCAACTTAAGTAATCTCCGAGCAATATAGCATCGAGCCCCGATGAAATACCCTTCATCGTCATCTATATAGACAGTTTTAAATGTATTCCACAGAATACCAATAGTACCCAAGCCTCTTTCCCTAGGGATCGTGGCGGGTTTCAACATATCTCAATTCAACACCCCTGGGGTGTGCTTTCGTACTACGGATAAGCCTTCGTGACCGCCACGGTTTTGCCGCCAGATCGGTCACGGATATCCCGCCGCACAGTGGTATCCGGCCACGCCGGTGGGGTATCCTATCAAACCACAAATAACAAAAATAACAGGACTTTACATATAGTTATTCACGGTGTAAGTGTGGTATCTTATATCAGTTAGCCCTTATCAGACATAATTCGATCTTGGATACATGGATGTATCCGTACTTGCATCACACCGATGCTCTTATTTCTTTACTTCTCCTCCCCTGGGATGGCTCATTATGATTACTCTTATAGATGTCACACACACACACACTTTTCACAAACTCTTAAGCAATAAAAATAGTTTGAATTGAATTCTATATCACTAGATACATGCTCTTGCAAAATAAAGTACATGTTCAAGGTGTTCCCTACCTCAAGTCTCTGCTTGATCATGCATCAAGGTCCTCGTGGCTCCTTGTGCCCAAGCTCACACGCACTACCTATGGTACAATATAACACATGCAATACATCACTAAAGATGCAATAGGAAGGTCCAAGACCTCCAAGAATCTTAAAGTCAAACTCAAAAGTCAACAAAACGGCATAGTCGATTAATCGAACTCCAAAATCGATTAATCGAAATTCAAAATCGATTAATCGAGATTTCATTCGATTAATCGAATTGGGATTCATTAATCAAATTCTCCACTCTAACCATTCGATTTCAATTCGAGTAATCAATTCAAAATCGATTAATCGAAATTCTAAATCGATTAATCGAAATCCCATTTCGATTAGTCGATTTCTCCAAGTCCTTTTCTTCCCTCCACTGGAGTTCACTGGAGGTTCCCAGTCGAATAATCGATACCAAAATCGACATCGAATTTATTCATCGAATAATCGAAATCCCATTTCGATTAGTCGATTTCTCCAAGTCCTTTTCTTCCCTCCACTGGAGTTCACTAGAGGTTCCCAGTCGATTAATCGATACCAAAATCGATTAATCGAAATTCAAAGTCGATTAATAGAAACTCAATTCGATTAATCGAAATCGTGTCTTCTGACTTTTCAACTTCTTGGCAAAAATCGATTAATCGAATCTCACTTTCAATTAATCGAAATGGCCAGATTCAGCCCCCTTTTGGATTGTTCTTTCCAATCTTCTTCCAACTAATTTTTTTCCTTCATTTATCTAAGCCATTATCCTATGATTTTAGCTATTTCTAACTACAATAAAACCCTTCAATCTGTACATTTAATTTACAAGAATTTTACCTTCAATCAATCTCCAATTGATTAGGTCAAGTGGTTGGAA
This sequence comes from Chloranthus sessilifolius, assembly GCA_021018995.1. NCBI lineage: Eukaryota > Viridiplantae > Streptophyta > Magnoliopsida > Chloranthales > Chloranthaceae > Chloranthus > Chloranthus sessilifolius. The sequence goes on along the minus strand of CM037598.1, from coordinate 5,363,379 downwards.
AGGCTAGGGTTCTCGCTTTGGCTTGAACGGATCCTTCGCGTTGAATCGGCCTCTTAAGTGCTTGAATCCCCCTTCCAATCACCCACAATAACTCCTTGCTTAACCACCTTCTTTACTCCTCTCTCTCTTCTTTACTTCTCTCAACATCCAAAACATTTATTTTAGGGTTATTAAACCCTTTTATCTCCTCTAGTTTGTGTGTTGAGCACATGCACCGTAATAGGTGTATGTGACTTGATTCACATCAATCTCCACACATTCACTCAATTCTCACATCTCATCCGCTCATCGCACCCTATGCCAACTATTGAACTCCTATTTGGTCAAACCTATGACTAGTGGACACGGATCCTCAAGCCACTGCTTAACATAATTTTTGGGATATTACATATGTAGTGTTATGGGTTTTCAAGTGGCTTTCCAATGAGTATCATGCTCAATGTTGGTTCGCCTTTGGCCGAGCTTCGTGTCGTAAGGTTTTAATTTTTTGGGGGTGATGGCATTGCTAAGCTCCTTTAAGATTATTGCTTTTGTTCTTCTTTTTGGTTTCATGACACTTCGTCGTTAAAACAGTTTTTGGTACCGACAGCTTTTAATAATGATAAGACTAATAGCAACAGTTTTTTGTTGCTTTTGTTCTTCTTTTTTGGTTTCAGTGACACTTGTTGTTAAAATAATTTTTGGTAGCAACAGTTTTTAATAACGATAAGACTAATAGCAACAGTTTTTTGTTAAAAAATTGCCGCTAATAGTCTTAGTTTTTGTAGTGAGGTTATTTATAAAAAAAAATAAAGCAGCTTAAGAGGTGATGGCTGGTAGTGATGAAGGTGTTTGTGGTATATGTAGCTGTTCAAAGTCTTCCTCTATTGTCTCTTTCTATAATAAGTCAATCTAATAGAGCCAAATTTGAATTTTGAGTATTTTATGCTTGATGATAATAGATTCAAGGGATTAGAGATCTACACATGGAACCCTATACAAAAGTTTGATTTTCTGTGTTTGGTTGGCACTTGGTCGCATATTAGGTTGATCAAATATTATATTACCATTAAAAAAAATAAAAATTATAAACTTACTAACATGAGCGATAAATGGTGTGACCATATTCGACAGATTAATTATAAATGAATGGTGAAACATAAAATCAGTTTACCACCCGCTGAGAAACTTTCTCAGTGTAGAAATATAGCCTATGTAACTTTTTCAAGGCGTTTTTCTTGTGGAGAATATACGGCTTTCCGCCATAAAAATTGTTGAGTGCCCCTAATCAGATGGTAGATATTTGTTTCCGTCCCAATCTTCCACACAATAGATGCATGTTGAGATCCTTGCACATCTATCAAACGGTAAGATCTTAATTTTACGTGGCACACATCTAGCGCCCTCCTTTTCATGGTACACACATGATGACGGTCACTTTCAGGTTTTGGGCCACATTGAATCAACATGTGACCATGTGAGAGGTGTACTATGATCTCAAGATCTATTGTATGGAAGATTGAGACAAAAAACGAGAACCATCATCTGATCCCAATGAAAGTTTTTATTACGCTTAAATCATTGATTGTTTAAAAAAGCCAACTTTCATAGGTTTTCAGGAGCATGGATCAAAATATCATCCGATACCGATATGTATCGGATGATACATAGCCATTTTGTATATAAATGCCCGGACGATATATTCAATGTATCGTGAGCTATTTTATTATTCCGATACGTATTGTCCAATATGTTTTGGTTTTAAGCTCGACGATACATATCCGATAATTCAAATTTTGACTCATGTTCAAGAGCCCTCTATTTGTGGATGTTAAGTTTGCTTGATTACGTAAGCAAAACAGCTGTTCCTTAAGTTTGAAAATTTTACTACTCCTACCCAGAATCGCCATAAGGGAAAATATGTTTAATTTTTAAGTAGGACCACATGAGAAATACATATGTAAAACCTTGCGGTCAACAGAGTCTAAAAGTATGATTCTATCATTCATTTTTCAGACATTGATTGACATGGCGTACAAATCACATGTCGTGAGACATGATTAACCTAAAACAACAACCCGTATGCGTGCAGATCACATGCTACGAGACATGATTAACCTAAAACAACAACCTTTTTCGTTGATTAGTAATAGGCATGTGATTTTAAAAAATATTTTCATATTCGACATTTTTTACCTCCATTTGATGAATCAAAGATCAAATAAGCTGAATCAATTAAGTGCATTGATTGTAGGCATCTTTGAGTTAATAAGCATCTGATAGAGCCCAAATTTTGATTGATACTTAATTTGTTAGTATCTAAGTTGCCTTCGCACATGATACTCATGATTGGTTTAGTGGTGCCAAATGGTCTGAGTTTAGAGTTTTTTCCTACACTCGAATGTAGTCCCCACTCCCAGCCTCTAATAATAAAGAATAAAAGTAAATTAAACGTCAAACTCAAAGTTTAGTCTTGCCATATATATAATAAGACCAACCATTACCTTCCATACAAAAGAGCACCTCATCACTACTCTCTTTATTCATCACACAGCAGCCCTCTTCTAACTAGGTAAAGTAAACAAAGTCACCCAAATCACAAACAACGAGCCTAAATTAGAGATAGGCGTCGAGGTTCATGAGGAAATATGCGTCCATGGCCTTGAACATTTTCACGTTACTTTCCTTGGCTTCCTTGATTTCTTCGTCACTAAGCACAGCATCGCCTGCGGTCTTGTACTCGCAGCTAAGTTTGCATAGAGTTCCTCCATTTGCCATAGCTTTCAGCTTCATTCCGAGAGATTTCTCATATTTTGGATTGCCTTTGATCACCGTGTATTTGTATGTATAGGTCGCCTCATCAAGCACATCGATGCGGTTCAAAGCGTGAGTGAGTTCCTTCACAGCTGCACATTGATCCACACATATACATGCTTAGTAATATTCTAACAAGAGCAGTGCTCACATATACATGCTTAGTAATATTCTAACAAGAGCAGTGCTTTTATACCTACGGTTGCTTTGTATCAAGATTTTATTCCCTTGGTAGCTAAGGATGCCCATAAAAATTTGACTTCTAAAAATCTTCTTCCAAAGCATGCAGCTATCTATATGGTGATATTTAGGCAGATGGATCTTACACCATATGAGTGGTTTCAAGCCATGTTTGGCAAAGCGGCTTCTAAAAAGTACCTTTATAGTGCTAAGGTTAATGTAATGCTTAATGGCGCACATCCCAAAAAGTGAATATGATAATAGGTATACATCAAATATGATTCTTGAGATGTGCCATGTGAAATCAAAATAAGACCATTTGATGGTAGGCCCGAGATCTCCAAATTCATTTGGTAGAAGATTGGAGTGAAAAACGATCTTCATCATTAGGTTCAAACAATCAACGATTTAAGCATGTAGCATGCTCGTTGAGAGAGAAGAATCTTGGATTGTAAATACAAGACCCCTTATTTTGGGATTGGTAGACTTAAACCATCCAAAATAACACAAGAATGGAAGTCAACAACTCTATTTTTGAGTGAGGACAACTTTGGCTCTTCTCACGTATGATTCAAGTTGAACCATGAATCATTTCTACAAGAACCTCTTCTCTTGTGGAGGAAGAGGTCGTGGGTTCTAATTCCCACACGCCCTGCTCTCACCTTTTGTGCCGGTCTCTTCCCTGTTTGTTGCACAAAATCAGTTCCTTTATGCATGTAAGGTACATCTGAGAGTTGTTTATACCGTATGAGTTATGACATCCTCAAAAAACATATAAAAAATGAATTAAAAATAAATTGAAAGAAGGCTTCTACATGCAAAGACACTTTTGTGTGGTTAAAAAATTTATTTCATTCAACCAAAAAAATAGTTAAAGAAAAGTGGTTCACCACTGCAAAAGTTTAGGATCTTTCTCAACTACTGCAAAACAAAATTGAGTATTAACTATATGTTTTTCATTAATTAGTGTGCGGGTGAAAAAAGTTGAGGTGCAACTAAAAAATAGTGTGCAGATGAAAATACTGTTGCCCTCATAATTACAGCCCTCAATCTCAAACCCTATGATTCACAAACCTTGGGTGAAGTTCAATTTTACGACGCTACCAGGCCCCCCATTTCCTTCAACAAGTTCTACGCTATATATACTCTATTTTAGGAGCAGGTTGTGGGAATCCAGAATCGATTTCCACACCCTTGCCGGAGAAATCGAAGTTGTGACGTCCACAGAAAAAGAACCCACAACCATTTTTTCTTCTTTAAAAAAAAACGAAAGTAAAAGCAGAGAAGAGGAGCAGATAGTGAATAATAAAGCTTTAGAGGAGATGATTTTAGAGATGAAGGCTGTGTGGTATTTATAGATGCTATATGATTAACTTTTTTTTTTTTTTTTTTTTTTTGAGAGGATATGATCAACTGTTCATAGCCTTCTTCTATTGTCTCCGTCACTCTCTGTCACAAGTCAATGGCCATTTTAATAGTCCAAACTCCAAAGCACGAAAAATATAGAAAATATGAGTGGTTGATGGCTAATAGTAAATAACGATTAATAGATTCAACTGCACTTAATTCTTCCCAAGCAAACTTCATACAAAGAGAAGCTTATTCAACGTAGCACACTGAGAAGAAACTCACACAAAGGGCGGGAGTAGGTAGGAGAATTTGAACCTACAACCCATAACTTCCACAAGAGAAGAGGATACCAATGAACCTATGGCTCAATTGAGTGAGTGACACATAGGAGAATAAATCTCACATAACAACACTCGATTTATAAATACAAGGGAGGAAGCAACGTGGAGTTATAACCCACGACCTAAAACCTCACAAAGGAGGGAGGATACTAACTTAGGTACCACTCAATCAGGAATATTGGTAAGAAAGTTAAAATCTTTAATATTTTTGTTAGCCCACCTACAAGTAGTGATGAATATTTTTTCTTCACTACAGAAACTAAGACTATTATTAGCGGTAGTAAAAACTTTATTAACAAAAAATCTTGTTGTTTCAGTAGCGAAGGGACTAGTAGTAGCAATTTTTTTGTTAGTAACGGCAGTTTTGGCTATCGCTGAAATACCTTATTTTTGTAGTACTTTTCCAAAAATTTACTATTTTCATTCAAATGCTACTAACCTCGCTCTTCTTGCCTTATACAGTACTAGTAGAGATACCGACGTATTGTAATGCACAGTGATCAAACAAGGGGACTTGCTTAATGCACGAGTGTTGCAAATAGGGCCAAAGATCATATTGTTCGCCTAATATTTTTTAGGTAAATTTACCATAATAATTTTCTATCGGAAAATAATGTCAATTTTATACCCATTTCAAATATTTTACCAAAGATGGATGTTTTGTAAAATATTTACCTAAATGGCTATCCATCTTTTTTAACAAATAACCAAATTACCCTTGTATTAATTGCTTAATAAGATTTAAATCATGGGTAAATATTTAATTTTATAATAGAAGGTATGTTTTTGAGATATCTTTTTCAGCATTTTTTTTATTAAACTTTATATGATTATTATTTTTAAATTATTATTATTTTGTATATTGGTTTTTTGTTTGGTCAAGTGCCCTATTTTTAGTTAAAATCAAGGAAAATAGAGATCTCTAATTTTTTTTTGCTAATTGAGCAATTATATTAAAATCAAAGAAAATATACAACAAGAACAAAAAAACTCGAGACCTAAGAGAGCTTTAGCAAAGCCATCACTCCCTCAAGCGAGGACAAGAGAAGACCCAAATTTCAAGACCAAATTACAATCGAATAACAATATTGGAAAGAGGACAATCCCTTAAAGTCATAAAAATCGTGGAATTCAAGTTGGTTTTGCAATCCAAATGAGGGAGTCGATTTAACTCTATTCGCTTCTCTAAAAATGTGATTGATCGACTATGAGAAAGATGATAGAAGAGACCGATACTCTATGATGATAGGTTCAATTCTCCAAGGAAAACTGTTACCAGAAAAAATATTCACCAAAAGTTTTGAATTAGACTCAATATAGAGAGAAAAGAGACCCATATTGTTTGTCATTCTTATTCCGTCCAAAAGAGTTTTCGCTCCAGCTACATTATTGGTACCAATTCCATAGTAAAAGCGCAAATAAATTCACCAGATGCACAACGAGTGATGCCCCCTCCAACGCTTTTGGATGAATCACTAGAACTAGAGTCGTCGACATTGAGCTTGTATCCTTGAACTGGAGGAATCCATTTAGTTTAAGTAATTTTGAGTTTGATCAGTGGCCGACGAGATAAGTCAAAACTATATAAAATGTGCTCCAAAGAAGAGGAATTATTCATGATCGTCACACTTATACCATCCATGTCGTGCATCCTTTGAATTGAAGAGAGGTTTTTAGTTGGTTAGGGTGTAGACGATTTTTGAATCAGGTCGGGCATATGCCTACAACGGAGGGCAAACAAAATTTTAAGTTGACTCGCACTCCACTTAGTGAGAACGATAAATGGAAGAACTTATCATCTATGCCCTAGTTTTGGGCTTTGTCTGAGATCAATGTCATGCATCGAAATAGCAGAGTGAGCAAAGGAAGAACTGTCTGATGCATGAACAATTTTCGAAGCTCATATAGTTATGCGCATCGCATTTGATTTATTCAAAGGGAAGACCTATGCGATGCACAAATATTTTCGAATACCAAATTAATAAGAGTTAGTCTAAAATGAGTGTTCACCTATCATAAGTAGATATGGTAGTCCACATGTTTGTGGACTGCATGACATGCACGGACTTCCAATACATAAATGTCCTCAGACTTCACTCAATGTCCGCCCACCACAAATTCGTGAACTACTTTTATGAACATGATGGGTGGATAGACATTATAGACTAACTCAGTTAGTTAAACATAATTCGAGCACCATTATGGATAGACTATCTCGATAGATGAGATTGACCCAAGCAACATTAATAGTGCATATGCAGGACACCTAATCTTTATTATTATTATTATTATTATTATTATTATTATTATTATTATTATTATTATTATTATGGGAGGAGTAATAAAAAGATTTTGAAAGATAATTTTGCAGACAACTTATGTAGCAATTAACGATCTTGGCCGCAGATGTTTGGGCCTCGCTATGTGTGCGACATAATCACTAGAATTGTCTATAAAAAATTGTCTCCGATAAAATAATCTCCTTTAAGATTTAATCTTTCTCCGCCTTACAATTATATGATTATATAGTGCAAAAGAAACTTAGCATCTGATGAAAATCTTGCAAAAACATACCTTTATTTACCACCATGTTTCTTCCTTTTCAACAAGGTTACACGTGATTGAATTGTTGCCTACATTGAATCTAAGGATAGGGATCATTTTTCGCCTCAACCTTTGAGACAATAGATCTTGAGATCATGATCTTCCCATGTAATAGTCAGATATCTTTGATAATCAAATATCATACATTATTTTCAAATTATTTTTGGAAAGTATGTCAAGTTTAATCATAATCTGACCATCTGATAGTAAGCTAATGATCGCAAGATCTATTGTTTTGAAGATTGAGACCAAAAATGATCTCAATCGAACTGATTCAAAATAGTCAACGGCTTAACCATATAAAACCCCTAGTTTTGTAAAAAAAAATATTTGTGGGTTGAAATAAATTTGCCCACGTGCAAAGCTCGCGCATCCCACTACTAACAATTTAAATGAGACGACTTAAGTCTAATAAAAGATAAATGAAAGACGACTAAGGACAGAGTAATGATCATAAAAAAATCAAAATAACACAGAACACAGAGTAAGGTGGGGACCACTGTAATATCCCGATATTTTTGAATCCGAGTTTGACTGATTTCGTGCACAAGTCCGGCACGGTGACCAATATCGCCATGGTTTTATTTAATAATAAGTCATTAAATAATATTTAGTGAGCTTTGAGTGGAAGGATTAGAGTTCAGAGTGTGATTGGGCAGTTAGTGTGAAAGCTGCAGCACCGACTTGGCAGCCGCTCAACACCAAAACCCAACCTTAAGATAAGAAGATAGAAATTACAACTAAATATCCTTGATATTTAGTTAGTTTTTCATTCGGTTATAAGAGAGAGGAGGTTGGTTGCTTAATGGCTAAGCTTTGCCATTTGAAATTTTTGTAGAGAGAGAAAGGGAGTGAGAGTTGAGAGAACCGACCCAACCTATTTGAGCATCGTCACCTTTGAAACCCTTGCGGTATTTCGATTGTGCAATCACCTACAAGCTCCGCACACTCCGTACCTTTCGCAACGCTTGTGACGCTGATCATCTCACGATCTTCGTTTGTGTTTTGAAGAGATGGAGATCAATCGTTGAAGAAATCCGACGATTTTGCTTCAAAACCCTCTTCGGCATTATTTCTTAAATCTGTGGGATTAATCGACAAAAAGGTTAGTTTTTCTTTTGATTTTAATGGTTTAGATTGTAGAATAAATCTTCTTTTAGTTTAGTGTATGTGTGTGTGCAAAAATAAAGCGAATCCGACAAGATTTGAGGGGAAAAATAGACCAAGAAAGCAACATGAAGGGTTCTGAACCCAAGAAATTCGATGGTTGAATTTGGGTTTTTAAGCCTGATGCATTTTTGGGAAATTCGATGGTCGAATTTGAATTCGATGGTCGAATTTGGTCCGACACTGCTTTGGTATTTGGGTCATAACTTTTTATCCTGAACTCGGATTAATACGATTTGTGAGGCGTTGGAAAGAAGACAACGAGCCCTATAACTTTCATGAATTGACCAATTTATGAATCGAATGTTATAAAGGTCAAAAAGTAGGGTGAAGTAGGGACAAGTTTTTACATGAGTCAATGTTACCTTAAACTTGCCTGTTTCACCTAACTGTGAGAAAATTTTAGAAACTTTGGCTTATAGGATAATTAGTCGGTAACATGTGTATACATGAATGTTTGTAATGTAGATTAAAGATTGGAGATCGTCGAGTGAGCTTTTACTTTGCCTCTGATATGCTCGACTCTAAACTAAGGTAGGGAAAACTTGATATCATGTGCATTATTTCATAAACATGTGTGTTATGTTATGATACGTTCTTCGATTCTATTTTGTGATTTCCGTTTATGATTTTGAAGAAATGAGGCATGTGTTTATGTATGACTTAAAAACATGTGAGACTTATGGAATCTTCGAGATTCATTTGATATGTGTATAAGAGACTTTCACACTTTGTTCCGACTTCTGATATAAATTATAATTATCACTTCACACGGCGATAAGCTATATGTATGCACTTTTGGATTTAAGGTTAGTATATAACCGTGATCGACTGGCAGGATATCCGTGACCGTACGGCAATGACCAATCCGTACACCCTTTGTGATTCCTTCACCGTAACGGTAATTATGTTCGCCAAGTGTCCAACTCACGGGACCTTGGATTTATGTGCAAATGACTCATGTGAGTGACGATGGTGGGTATTCCATCGGGGCTTGAGGCTATAGTTCCTCATTCTAGTACTTTAAGTAAACACTTTAAGTTTTTCTTCTTTCTTATGTCGAATAGAAATGTGAGCATGCTCATGATTCCATTAGCATTGCATATGTATGTTAAGGTTATGAAATCACCTCTCGCATGTGTTCAAAACAACTTTGTGCGTTATGCCATAAGATATGTGTTTGATGTTATGATAAGCATGTTATTAGTTTTTTTTCCCATCGAGCTTGGATGAAGCTCATACCCCGACTATACGTCACAGGTGCTGACACTGCCTTAGGATCTGACGATCATGATTTGGAGAACTCTGACTACATTGCTGAGGAGGAGTTGGAGACCTCAGCAGAGGAGTTCCTTCCTTGATCGAGATAGGTCATTTTGGTACTTTTGGATTATAATCTTTTTGAATATTGGGCCCTAGGCCATTATTTTGTCTTTTGGATATCACTTGAGGAACCATCAATAGGAACCATTGTTTAGGTGTTTGGATTGGCCAACACTGGTGGTTCTTTGGTTCCTCTTGGTGATATTTTTTGTTAAAGCTTTTAAGCTTTTGTTCTTGTTTTATTAGCTTTGCTTCTATTTAGATCTATGCTTATGCTGCCGGCTTTGTTTGAAATACGGCTTATTGAGAAATCAATAAGATGATGAACCGGCCTTTCCTATACCTTAAGGATTGGAAAAGTCGGGTCGTCACAACCACACACATGACTAAAATTTATTTTAGAGTATCCTTATTCTAAACCTAAGAGCCTTCTGTCTCACCTTATCTCCTCTACCTCAGTGGTCCTAAAATTAAAACAATTATAATGTGTACCTCAAATATGAAATATGAAATTATATTTACGCAACACGCAATTAGTTGGGCTGACTGTATATATGAAATTACATCGTGTCACGTAAGCGGTTGGTTGAATGATTTTTTATTTGCGATCCATCATATATGAAATTATAATTGAGCGAGATGTATTTCATATGATCTTTAGATCCATTCGGTAAAAGATGGAGAAAATTGATCGACAACTTAATTTAATGGTGATCAATACATACTGACGGAGAAGATGCGGTGAGAAAACATTATTTTGAGGGTAAGAATGATGGTATCCTTTATTTATATTTATTAAATTTAGAAAAGAAATTAATAATTTCGTCCTTATCTAAATATAATAAAGAAAGCGTTACGATAATGAGGTCGGCAAAGGGAAGGCTCCAAGTTTTACCCTTAAAGAGATCAATTTGACTTTTCATGTAGCGATCTCCCTGGCAAGTGCTTTGGATCGTTCCTCTTTATCAAATGCCCACCAACCTTATGCCGACCAACCTTGAGGAATAGATAGGGATGCAAATAATCACTATCAAAAATAATATGGCTATTAGTGGCAGCTAGAAAGTGCGGGTAGCCATTAATAGTTTTAATAGTATTTTGTTAATAAATATTTTATTTTTTATTATAAAAAATTGTTGCTAATAATTTTCTTTTTTATAGTGAGGGCTGCAATATAGCAGAGTTAGCTCAACAAGTCGGGTCGGCTCAGCTCAAAAATGAGAGTTTTTGCTCTCTTCAGCTCGGCTCGAGAGTCAGACAACTTTTTATTTAAAACTCTGTTGAATTAGAGCTGAGCTAGTAAAACTTGACTTCATTAATAAAATATAACACTTTTATATGATAACATATATTATATATAATTTTGAAAGTTTTTTTTTCTTATCCCCTTATAATAAGATTTATCTTATAATTACTTTATAATTGATAGATATGTAATTAACATATGATCCTTATGATCCTTTATTAAAGTTTGCACTTTTTTTCTCCTTCTCTCTCTCTATCTTTATGCAATCATTAAAGTTTTTTCTCACTTGTCTAACAATCATCAGCAAGACAATTGAGCAATCAATCAATACCGCTGCCTATGCTCTTAATCAATGTTTAGCACATTAAATTTAAATACATGTTTACTTTTCAAATTTTAAGTATGTTTTACAAATGATATAAGTGGTCCTTCTCTCCACAATCGTTCTCATGTCAAGAATATAAGGCATGGTTTAAGATTGCTTGTGCATTTTGTAATTTTTGGTTATTTATCTGTCGATTGGTTTCGGATGCATTAGGCCCGGTTCGATATTGTCGCGAATGCTCATGACTCACGTCGACCTTATCGAGAAGCTCCTCAACTACAATAGTATCTTCTCATTTGCACTCTTTTCATTTATAACTGGAGCATGACAGTTGACCAATGAGGTCACCATGGTTGGTGATCATCAATTTTGTACATGTGGAACTATTTTGGTGTCATGTGGTGGCACGTGGTTCAGTGCCATCATACCCTAAGATTGCATCGAAAAGGTATCACATATGATTTTAAGCGTGTAGAAGCACTCCAAAAATGAAGCCTACTATGGGTATTTTCAAACGTGTTTTAGCCATTCATTTTCTAGTGTGTAACCTCTTAATTGCATGGTAGAGATAATTTTTTGATGCAATCGTAGGGCTGAATCCGGTCTATCTGGTGCAACCATGAACCATGCGGCAACAATATAATACTCCTATATATATATTTTATAGGAGTATTATATCCCAATTTTCTAAAATCTATATTTTTTGGCTTCCTAATGTTCAATTTAACGATTTGATTAATCGACTTCCTTACAGATATGCAAATTGTTTCAATTTTAAAATTGTTTTTATTTCTTACAATCTTACCCCTTGTTGGGTTCTCTGTTTGTCGCTCTTTCATACCGAATCTCTCATTCACTTTGCATTGGTATAATAACCGCCTCGCACTTCGTTGCTACTCACTAGGACATATTGACAAGGAGCTTATGGAGGCCCGAATTTCTTGAGGAATGGAGGTGTTAAAGTTATTGACATCAAGCCAAAGTGGCTTCATTAAGTAAGATTCTCATATGGTAAGAAATTTTTAAAGCCTTGAATGTTGTTTTCTTTTACCGCTTAGAGACTAAATTCAGCAAATGCTTCTACAATTTAGTGAATGGTACCAATCCTATAGATCATAGGATTGGAGAACATTGACCTTCTTCCCACCAGTTCTGTTGCATCATTGATGGATGATGATGGGCTATTAATTGCACGATTAGATGTTTTAATCGTCCAATTGAACTTCCTCAGAGTCGCTTAATTAACCATCCCGATGCCGCAGAGTTTCTAGAAACCTTTAATCCATGAGATTCTTTGGGATACGACCGATAAATATGCAAATCGCTAACTGGTTCATGGTTCGCCTGTTGAGGATGGGTGATCCGTCAACATATGCAACTTTATTTTGCAAGAAACTCTACATCCAACCAAATAGCACCATCATTGCAAATTATGATTGAAGTATATATATATATATATATATATATATATATATAATATTGTAAAGTTTATCTATAAAACTCATGAGAAGAGTGATGTATAGTTACGTGAGGCAAACCCAAGTTTTGTACAAGAAATTTATTATACAAAGTCAAACTTTGGGCAAAGAATCTTTGTGAAAATTCATATCTAAGCTAGTTAGAACTAAATGTACCTCCACCAAAGGCGATGCAAGTTTTAAGGCAGATTTCAAAGGTCAATGACTCTTAAAATTCTAATTTCGATAATTAGAATATACTTCTCATCAATATCTCAATTTAATTGCTTAATATCATAAATATTTCATTACGTTCTCCTTTGCTTTTTCGATTTGAAGCTCACCTCAAACGGATCACTAGGGGACGAGGATACTTGACAGAGAGGCTAAATATATATATATATATATATATATATATACACTACGTCAAAATGAGGGAAAACCATCGCAAAGAATATAAAATAAGCCATTGCTTAAAATAGTGGTGTAATATTCCACTCCCTAAAATAATGGTTTTGAAGCTAAAAAAGGTTTAATATATTACCCTCTCGTCACGTGCCTATTATCCACTCTTCACGTAAATCTATCGAGCCCAACCGAAGCCTCTCGTTTTCTCTTTATATATATGTACAAAACCGCCTCTCTTCCTTCTTTCTCTATAATCACTAGCCTCTCTCTCCTCTTCTTCTCTCTGTACAAACCCTAGATTGCTATATGGTTGAGATGGATCAGAGGATTTGAGATGGATTAGGAGATGGAGCGTGAATCTGATCTAGTATGTTTTATGATTTTGATCTCGTGGAGCGGAGGATTTGAGATGGATTGAAGTCGGTTATCTCGCAAACTCGATTTCTCTCCTAAAACCCTAGTTGTTCTTCACGCATCGAGATCATCGCAATCCACGATCGTGATCCTCAAGCATCTCTAAACGCCCTCGGCGACGCCGAGATCGTCTACTACAACAACCTCGCGTCGACCAAGCCACGTTGATTAGAGTCAAAATCTCGCCATATCCCATTCTTCTACGATCGGATCTTGTAAACCTCGAGAAGAAACCCTAACTGAAACTCGCTCAAATCCTAATTTCTTTCCTCTCAATGATCATTTGTAAAACCCTGTCATAGTTCTTTCAAAACCCTAGGAACACTCCTTAATTTGAGATTTGCACTGATGCCGTCTCTGCTATCTCCCGAAAAAATCCTCCGATTAGAGGTAGAGAACTTCAAATCCTACAAAGGCCACCAGATCATCGGCCCTTTCTACTATTTCACGGCAATTATTGGTCTGAATGGCGCCAGGAAATCGAATCTCATGGACGCCATCAGTTTTGTCTTTGAGTTCGTCAGATTCGATGTGGCGCTCAATTGAAGGATTTGATTTACCCGATGGACAATAAGGAGGAGCAGAAGGGGAGAAGAACATTCGTGCGGCTCGTGTATCAGATGGGGAACGGATCGGAGCTGCAGTTTATGAGTACCATCACGGGGTCGGGTGGTAGCGAGTATAGATTGGATGGGAAAATTGTGCCATGGGCTGAGTATAATTCAAAATTGAAGTCACTAGGGATTCTCGTCAAGGCGAGGAAATTTCTCGTGTTTCAGGTATGCAATTGAGTTCTAAAATGTTGATTTTTCGGGTTTTGGTTTAGTATTGTTTTTGGTTTTGTGGAAAGTATGGTTGTAAAGGCATTGATGGGAGTTCAACCTTGAGTTCGGTGCTTAGTAATATTATTTATTATATATTTTTTGAGACACATAGCTTTACGTGTACATTTCATTTTGCCTTAAAATTGGCAGCTTAAAAATTGGGAGAATAACCTCAATAGACCATTTTTGATTATTTCTTTTACTATTAGAAAAATAATGGCTTATTAAAAGGTTATCATAGGTACCTTGTAGCATAGTGACAAATTTCATCTTGAATATATGGGTTGGGGGTGGATCTCCTGAATGTTCGAAAAAAATTTTGGAAAAATTTGGAGTATAAACAATATAAAATATATATTTTGTATTTACAATAATATTATTTATTATTTAAAAGGACCAGAATTTCATTAACTTTGATGTAAATTAACTAAATTTTGAAAATTTCACAAAGCACCAAAAGTTTTGCTCAACTCCTATTTTGTGACTTTTTGACAAAGTTTTAAATATTATTTATTATTTAAAAGGGACCAGAATTCACTATGCCTTGTAGGTATTTTAGTCTGTGTTTCGGCCCTTTCTGTTTTAGGCGATTCCACTCCGCTTCTCGCTAGAGCTGTTTTACTCGCTATGACGGAGAGCCTGTTTTATCACTTAAAACAGCTCTCAGAAAATGGGGTGGAGAGCTGGTATACCAAATGTGCTTGGTGGTTAATACCTCCCGCCATAGCAAATGGGGTGGAGAGCTGCTATACCAAATGTGGTTTTTGGACCGAAATCTCGGCCAAAAACCGATAACTTGGCCGAATTTGGCCGATAATTTGAATCCCATACAAAATATGACCAAAATTTGGTCCAAATTATCGTTTCGGTGAGGACCGAAAACGATAATTTGGACAGAATTTTGGTCATTTCGGCCGAAATTTTGATCCTTGGTTTAAACAACGATTTTCAGTTCTCACCTCTATGTACTCTAAAATTCATAATTAGTTCAAGGAATTGGGTTTTTAAGTGATTCCAAATCTCCGTGAAAGGTGACTCACTAATTCACATTCCAGAGGTGGAATCAGTCCAAGATCGGCGCTAGGTTGATCAGGGAAGGCAGTGCAAGATGAACCCAGAAATTTGTAGTTTTTAAGTGTTCGGGTCAGCCTCTGTAATTTGATCATAAAATTTGTTCTAATGAATGAAATATTTTGCACTATATCTTGATGGAAAGCCTGAGAAGTCCTCTAAAACTTCTCTGCTTATACCATCAACGAAAAGTCTATGGGTTGACCATCATTCTTTGATTTCAGGCAGGTATCTTTCCAGAAACCTGTTCAGCTTTGAACAGTGATGGCTGCAACATTTAGGCCTATTCCTGAATTTGTGCGGGCCTTTATACTGGAAACTTTAAGCTAATAGTTTATATATATATATATATCACTGATGTGATAGGCTACATGTGTGAATTTTTTTATCAATGTATTTTGAACTATATTCACATGAAAGGACAAACTTAAGTACTTGACATACCTACGACATGTTTGGTTAAATCCCTATGCACATGCATGCATAGTTTACTTTGAGCCTAGCTTTTGCATTGGAAAAAGCCCTGGCCTAAAACTAGTTAGGAGGGTTAAACCTGTATTTAATATTAAATCTGATTTTCTGCAATTAGGAGAGACCTGAATTTCTGAATTTATAATAAACCTGAATTTCTTGGCATAGTGTTAAAACTGAATTTTTGGAAATAGTGTTAAATCTGAATTTGATATCTTTGTTAAATCTTAGGTTCAAAACATTGCTAATTCTGCAATTAATATTAAATCTGTTTTATTTTAATAACATTTCAATATGAAAATCATTAAACCTGAATTTCTGCTATATATATTCTAAACCTAGAATTCTATGCTTGCAATTCTATTACAAATGTTTAAACCTGAAATTCCATAAATTTATAAACTGACTTAATTGCAAACTTATTACATCGAAATGATCGAATCGATCTTTAAAGTTCGTGATAACCAAATCTATTGTCAGAGATACCCTAATTGGTCAAGCTATATCTTTCAAAGTCTAGGTTTTTGAATTTGGAGCAGCTTTTCGCCCCAAAAAACTGAATCTCGCTATTTTTTTACTTTTCATGGAAGAACATCGAATTTAGGTCTTGTTTGGAAGCAGTTTGAGGCACGCGTTTCTGGCTTCTAGGCCGTGAAAAGCAAAAAGACCATAACGATGGGCGACTCGGGAGCACACAACTTCTTGAGTAGCATAATCCCGCGAAAATTGTTTCAACTTAAATTTGAGTGAGAATCCGGAAGTAGCCTAAACCCTCTTCCAGATTCTAGCTTTTGCGAGAATCAGGTCGCATAAGCGACGCTAACACAAACAAGGCTTAATTTCTGCAGGTTTAGCTTTTATGCAACATTTTGTGGAAATAATTGCATAAATATGATATGGATGCACAGAATCAAACTGAAACTCGGGGGCAATCTTTTTTTATTTTATAATCATAAAACTGAAACTTGCCCAATGACTTGAGTTGTCTACGATGCTGGGTTTTTGTACACATCCCTCACTGCCATTTCTTTATTTCCTCTGTGTTGGCTGCATTGTGCTTTTGATTTCTTCAACCAATCTGCTTTCTCTTATATTGTTCAATAGATTAGCTATAATCAAATTATATCCATAATATAAATAAACAAAATTCAAAATATTTCCTTCGCCAATGTGCTTAAAGTTTAAAATTCTTGACCCAAGATTGAAGGTTCAAGGACAGGAAAGCCCGCTTTTCAAAAATATAATCATATTATTTCACATTGTTCTAGTTTCTATTTACATAAAGATAGCTGGTTTTCTGAGATTGAATGCTGCCAATTTTATTCTATGTGTCTTTTTAGGTTTGTGTTGGATGTTATCAATGCAAATCAATCTGTCTAGTCTGATCCCTGGGATAGGTTTATGCATCATAATGTGTGTATGTGTATATATTTTATATATATGGTAGGTGAATGTATATGATTCTTTGTGAGTCTTTGTTATGCAACTCTAATTTCTTTCGATTTGTTCCTCACCATTTGGAGTTCATTGGTGTCCATTTAGTGGATTGACGCGCTTCCTTCATCATTTGAGTAAGCAATCATGCCTAAAATTTCACCTTGAATTATATTAAATATGGATGTCACGAGCCGGCTTTTGGCCTTGGTCTGTCCAATCCTGGTTTTAAATGGCCAAAGCTGGGCCTAGCATGGCTATAAGCCCTACCGGGCTTGAACTGGCCACTTGGCCTAGTGACTTGTTTCAGCCGGTTCGCTTGGTAATATTGATTATGGATTGTTTTCCTTATTATTATCTTCTTTACTTATCATCCTCAAATATCGATGTGAACTCATTGGGAGGCCACATCCGATGTGTCGTAGAAAGTCCTATGATCTTGAGTCTGTTATATGATGGTGCTTAGCATCCTCAATGACAATAGTGCTCCTCATCTTTACCAAAGATTTGGCCCATGCGCTTTTGGATCTAGAGCAGCAGATTGATGGGGCACCTCTTAGGCAGGACAAACTAAAATCGTACTGTTTGGTAAATTTAAAGAGTCCAATAAATTGCTTGCTTTTGGAATTTCAATATAGAAGTTTGCAATGGTCCACAAAATAATTTCTTTGACAATGGTTATGATCATTAATAGCTGCTGCCATATGGCAATGATGGCCTTAAGCTATAATTACTATTTTGGCATAATATACTTTATTTATACTTGATGTGTTAGAGTGTGTGTGTGATGAATCCTTGACAATGTGTTAAGACCGCTTGGAAGAAGAAAGAAGGATAATGGATTGAATCCTTGAGGAGGAGTGTATAAGGACACAATCCTCTCTGATTATCTAACTGCTCCAATCGATGGAAAGAAATGAGAAAAGTGCAAAACATGATATTATAGTGCTAGTTTGTTTACTGTCTGATAGAGTTTACACATGACTCTTTACCAATAAAATAGCAACAACAAATATTTGCAATTGAAATGGATAGAACAAGACTATGGTATCATAATGTCAAATTATGACTTAGAACATTATTTTAGTTCACCTCATGATAAAAGAAAATAGCCATGAACACTCATATATGTACAATCATGTGATTTAAAACCTGTTTGTA
Organism: Chloranthus sessilifolius; assembly: GCA_021018995.1. Taxonomy (NCBI): domain Eukaryota; kingdom Viridiplantae; phylum Streptophyta; class Magnoliopsida; order Chloranthales; family Chloranthaceae; genus Chloranthus; species Chloranthus sessilifolius. The sequence goes on along the minus strand of CM037598.1, from coordinate 5,344,810 downwards.
CTTAACTCTTTATTTGTATTCTTTGGCACAAGTATCTTGCTTGGATGTCATATTTGTGTTTTTGTCATTAATGAAGTCATCTTTACCAATGAAAATCAGGTCTTTGTGTTATCTCGGGCTCTTAACTTGTGTTGCTGTGTCCAAGTAAAGTTAGACATGTTTCCGACTTTCGAACAACTTAGATGCGTATTAATATTTGATCTGCATAGTATTATTAATTTATCAAAATCTCACACACACTTATTTGTATGAGGATGTAATATTATATCTATTATACTATTTATGTATGATATTATTTGCTATTGAAACTATATAATTACTATTATAGCATTAAATTTATAATTGTGTTAATATTCTGAGACACAAATTTTGTGCCTTTTTTTTGAATAAATATACAGATATAGATCTGTATACACATGTTATTTGTGTCCCTATTTTCTTTCTTTCCAATGTAATAGAACTTGTATCTATATCCCATCTTTTCCCCTGATAAAGTCACATTTGGCCTGCCTTTTTTGTAATGGGCCTTTGAAACTCTGTTCTTATTAGACCTCTTAAGTGAGCTCTTTTGGGACTTATAAAAGGCCCCTTTAAAAGATCAACCATCCCTTTCTTTTTCTCAGCTTGTCATCTCCTTATAAAAGGCCCCTTTAAAAGAAATGTTTAGGATTTCATCCTACTGATTGTTGCCGAGAATGGTGGAGGCGGCGATTGAAGTGGTGAATGGTGTCTTGTGAGTGGTGATTGGGTGATGCCAATAACAAGGGGGGTGGGGAAGGGTGATGCTTTGATTCTGGGAAGGGAGGGGGGGGGGGGGGGGGGGGGGGGGGGGGGGGGGGAGGAGGTATTTTAACTATAATATAAGTAACATATCAAGCCGAGCCAGGCGACTCGGGTTTGGCTCAAAAATATTTGAGCTTTTAGCGTTGGAGATCGGCATGCCTATGCAGCCATGCTAGAGAAATAAAAAATTCTTTTAAATCTAGCCGAGTGGAGTCAATCTTTTGAGATGGCTCAGCTCGTTGAATGCCCTAATAGTTATGTACTTCATATGGTAAGTGTGTTACGCTCTTACTTTGTGGAAGAGCTCTAAGTTAGCTATGATTTCGAACATTGAGGATTTTTTACATCTTATTATCAAGATTTTACTCAAGTTCAAGACATCTAAATTGATGACATTTGCTTTATCATGCACATGTGACTTACGATATTATGTGTAGGATATATTCTGCAGGTTATGCCTGCTTATTAACTAAATGCAGTCATTTTAATAGTTCCGTTAGTTGTAAAATATATTTATCAGATTTTGGCTAGTCTTTGTCCTCGTAATTCTTCTAGTGCAATCTCTTGATATATTCTTCAACTTTTGGATTGACCAGCCTAATCCAGGATTACCTTTGACTCACCATAGACGGGTGGCCTGCCAATTCAGGGATCACCACTCTTCCAAATTTTCCAGAGATATCTCTAACATCATTGCACCAACTCAAAATGATGGTAATCTTGTAGGCTTTGTTTTGAATAAAATAGTGTTGGCTTGTTGAGATCATGGTTCAAAATCTTGTCCTAAAAGCATACATCGGAAGATATGTATCGGTTTTGGAGGTCACTGACGATACTTTGAAGTGTCGCATCGGGTGCATATACATATATATTGATATGTATCGGATGATCCATACCAAAGTATCGTCGAGTAACCGATATTGTAAACCATGGTTGAGATACATTATGGAGTCTTAGTTGCATGTTTATATTCTTGACGGTTTCGTTTCCCCGATTAGTGGGCTCATGTTACATCTTTCATGTAAATATGCAAAGGCAAGGTGTTGAGGAACTGCACTTTCTTTCACTCAAATGTTTATCTTTTGATTTTGTTGGGACATCCTTAAATGAAAGTTCGGAAGAGTTTGGTACTGTGCAGGTGCACATTTACTTTCTATCGATAGATATACAAATATAGCATTATTTTACAAATTGAATATGTTTTCATAATGAACAAATTTTATTCGGTCCAAGTTGATTTTCATGAAAATAATGTCAGTATTGAATCGGACTCTTGTGCTTCTGGTCTTCTCACAGATTCCATCTTCTTGGAGACCTTGTTACATTTCTGTAGCTTTTGCAAGGTTCTCAGAAATGTAACAAGGTATACGGCTTGTCAGAAATGTAACAAGGTTCTCAGAAATGTAACATTTCTGTTGTTTTTGCTGAGTATTCTGTGTTGAATTCGGTTTGTCCATGAATCACTGGCTTGTCTCTTTGTCTAGTCACATAATTTGATACCTTCGAGGTATAGTCCTTATGCCTGTGATTTATTCTCATTTTAAACTCGTACTATCATTCATCTTGATTCTTGAGTTTATTTTCTTTGAACTTTTCCTAGCATTCATTTTGAATCTTCTTATTACTGATTGGAAAGAAAAAAAAAGGTTCTTTTAAACTTTGGTTGGCAGTGCACAAGCTGGATCTTTACTCCTATTGCTCTCAGAGAATCCTCATTGGTCATGCGCTAATATTTGAACTTTGGAAGAAAATCAAAATAGCCTCTCCTTTTTTGGCTCTTACTGTCCTTTTTAGATCGTCTCCATGTTTGCGGGACCAGGAAGAAGTGGGTTGTACATGTTCTTTTTAAAACCTTTCACTCTTCTCACTTTTAAGACAAAATATACATAAAAGTATAGAACAATATAGACTACATTAGTAAGAAGCTTATAGGCTGAGGTGGTCCATGAGGTACAAATGGCTCGGTTGCTATTATATCAAAAACCAAGATCTTTCATTGTGTTAGCATCTGATTTCAGTTGCAATTTTGTGGAATCTACTTTCCCGTATACCTTGTTACAATTCTGAGGTTAGCATTACAATGCTTAAAATTTCTTTTCGCAGTATTGCTATCCGTTTGCTGCCAAATTTTCATGAAAATTATTCTTTAAACAAACTTTCATCCACATGCAATTCTGTTGGGAAAATCTTTGTATTGTCAGTTTCATATATGGAAGAATGGATATAGTATCTAATTTTTTATCTCACCTAACTCACTCTAAACAGTTCTGGCCAATCTCTTTGCTTGATCGGATGGTTAGGAACTTTATTAGGAGTCATGGCAAGCCTTTCCTATTTGTTAGCATAGTCATCTGCGTTGGTCTTTTTTCCATTTCTTCTGTGTCATTCTATGACCTCACTTTTTATTCTATTTTCACTACATTTAGTATTAGGTACGTGACTTGTGCCAAGGGTGGTGCACGTGCCAATCTCATTCTACCAAAATGGTCAAATCTTTGAAAGTGCATAGATATTATTTATGTGCACAAACAAAGGAAAGTATGTTTTGACCTCCTCTGAATTGTGAAAAAAATATCTATACAACTGCTGAGGGTGGTAGAGGGAGATTGACCTCTCACCTGTGCATCAGCCTTGGTGCATTGGTCGGGTACCTAATACCAGCTCATTTTCGTAACATTTTTTTGTTCATAATTTTTGTTCATAATTTAAGAAAATGGCATAATCGATATAAATAGGAACTCAAAACAATTATCAGAACACCATATTTGCATGTAATGTGTTCTACAGGTTGGATTCAATATGTATAAGGTAACTAAAGGAAATGTTACAATAAAGTTGTGGGATCTTGGAGGTCAATCCAGAATTCGGAGCATGTGAGAGCGTTATTGTCGTGCAGTCATCAAATAGCTTTATAAAATAAACTACTGTTTAAACAGATTGCAGAGCATGTGGCATAGGTCTCTTTTTTTGTAGTGAGAAGTCATCAATATCTCAATTTAATTGCTTAATATCATAAATATTTAATTACGTTCTCCTTTTGATTTCAGGCAAAACTTTTCGATTTGAAGCCCACCTCAAACGGATCACTAGGGGACGGGGATATTTGGCAGGAGAGGCGAAGCATATATATATTTTTTTAATTATGAAACTAGGTCATGGGGTCCTTAGATTGTTAACTCTTTTTTTTTTTTGGAATAAAAGGATTGAGCATGTAAAGTTTAAAATATTTGATTGATTTGAAAGGTTGGATCATAGGTTGAAATGCAATATTTTGTTTGAATAAAAGAATTTGGCATCTATTTTATTTATGGATGTGCTTGAATATGAGATTAATAGCTTTTTTTCTTTATATAATTTTTTTTAAAGCATTAAAAATTACATTAAAAAAAAGTATTACAAAAAGCATAAAAAATATTGCATTAAAAAAATATTATTTTAAAAAAATTTGCATAAAAAATTGTCGACGTAATTTTTTTTTTTTTTAAATTTTGCATAAAAAAGCCACTGCCCTAAACAGTTGTAAAAAAAGGAGAGGTTTTATTTTAACAAAAAAAAACCACTCCTTTTTTTACAATTGTTTAGGGCAGTGGTTTTTTGAAAAAAAACCACTGTCAAAGACAGTATTTTTTGAAAAAACCACTGTTTAAGGTAGTGGTTTTTTGGGCTTTTTCACGTAGTGATATATATTTTTTTTAATTATGAAAATAGGTCATGGGGTCTTTAGATTGTTAACTCTCTTTTTATTTTTATTTTTTTTTGTTTGAATAAAAGGATTGAGCATGTAAAGTTTAAAATATTTGGTTGATTTGAAAGGTTGGATCATAGGTTGAGATGTAATATTGTTTTTGAATAAAAGAATTGCGCATCTATTTTATTTATTAATGGTATTGAATGATTTGCATTTGAGTTGAATGGATGTGTTTAAATATGAGATTAATAGCTTTTTTTTCTTTATATAATTTTTTTTAAAGCATTAAAAAATTGCATTAAAAAAAAGTATTACAAAAAGCATAAAAAATATTGCATTAAAAAAAAGCATAAAAAAAATATTATTTTAAAACAATTTGCATAAAAAATTGTCAACGTGATTTTAAAAAAAAAAAACATTTGCATAAAATCGCTTTAAAATAGTAAAAAAGGAGTGATTTTTTTATATTATACAAAGATGTGGTTTATGAATTCATAAACCAATCGCCTTGTATAGTGGTAAAAAAACCACTCTTTTTACAATTGTTTAGTAATGGTTTTTTTAAAAACCACGCAAAGAGTGATTTTGAAAAACTATCGCTTTAAGGCTGATTTTTTTGGCTTTTTCAATAGTGTTCAACTATACCAAAAAATATTCCATTCCTCTCTTGATAAATCTTTTCATTATCCCCTCGGAATGCTATATTATTAGATGCAAGAGTCTTCACGATGAAAACAATCCTTATTAATACATGCCTCCAATGTTCTTTCTCTTTCTTTAGTTTTTCTTGAACCTCTTGATCAATTATTTCATTCTTTCCCATTCTCAAACTCAACTCAATCCATTTGCTCATGCTTGTGATATGTTCCCTAGTCTTTTCATGACTCTTCAATCTTTCGCTTATATTCTTCCAATCATTGAATCCTTCTTTAGCCAATTGAGTAGCCATTCCTTCCGTGAAAAATAACTTGTAACTAAAACAGTAAACTCTTTGGCTAATATTTGAATATAGTAACTATTTTCTATCATTCTTTTCTCCATTTGCCAATTGTTCGCATGTAATGAGAAGACGAGAACTTCCTACCATAAATATTTCTCGAAAAATTCTGATTCTCATCTCTCAAAGGACCCTTCTCTACTAAGAAGTCTCCAAGACTCTGTTGGACATTGTTCCAATTGTTCGAATCATATATATTTAAAGGCTAACATTTGTTATTTTCTTCTTCAGCCTCATCTTCCCCTTCATATATATCAATCTCATTCTCATTTATATTTTCTTCTTCACCCACATCTTCCCCTTCATTCACCAAGTCTTGGCCTTCACATTCTTTATTATTATTGTATTCTTCCTTATTGCTTAAATTTTTGAGCTCTGTTTGTTTACTACTTTCAAAGAACTTGTAAATGGCTCCTTCTTGAGACTGAATAAAGTTTTCTATCTTTTGCTTCTCCCTTCTTTTCTCAGCTCTAGAAGGATAGCTTCCATTAGACATGATTTGAGTGCAGTGTTCCTCAACTACAAACATGAGTTTAAAACAATGATAAGTTGCTAATATCATATATATAACATAATAAATAAATTTCTAAATATACTTCATTTAATTATCAACTAATTGGCTTCTCAAGCATTCGGAGTTTCCTAGTATGTAATTAGATTTTGGAGGTTAAAATAGGAGTAATTAGATTTATTATAGATGTTTTATGATATAGACTCATTTAGGGCATTTTCTCATTGGGCAACCAAAATTTGACTTCAAAAATAAGTCAATAGCAAACATAGTAAGCACCAATCTCGTGAACATACAAAGAATGGTTAAATAGTTCTAATGTTCAATCCCAATAGGATATCTACCATTGGAAATTTGGAATATTGATAACCAGATCAATCTTCACAACAATAAGTAATTGTTAAATATAAATTCAATATCCAAATGCCCGTATCCAAAGCACAAACCATCAACTAATATGTAAAGGAAGGGTCAATGTAAATAGGTAAAACACCGGTCACATAGTGTAAAAAGACATATCCGAGAGGATAAATGCAAAACCCAAAAAATAATTTAATAGTATGTTGGAGTTATGACTATGGGGCCAACTATTAAAGATAGATGCCATTTCACTATGTTGATTCAAATGGTGGAGATGATTATTCATCCAGATCTTTTGCACCAAAGTTCCCTAGTTCATGGGACCGATCGGACATCACACACAATGATTGCATGTGACACACATCTCACATAGTGCCCCGAGCACATAGTCACTTGAAACTCAGGCCGCTTACCCAATACTAACTCCTAAAAATATGGTCAAACCTTAGAATACCAAGGGATACAGCTTTTTCAAGGAAAATTAAAGAAAAGGTATAAATATTTGCAAATCAAGATTCGATCTCCATTGTGATTTATCGTTAATCTGGCCTTGAATTGCACGATGCAGAATACTTTTCGTCCCAATTTTCCATGCAGTAGATGTTAAGATCATGACCCACATAATAGATAGTCAGATGTTGATTCCAAGTAGAACACATCTCAAAAAGTGACCCGAGAACCTTTCTAATGGTGTGTGACCACTATCACTTTTGGGGATGTGTGCGACATTGAATCAACACCTGGCCGTCTAATAGGTGTGTCATGAACTCAAGATCTATTCATTCAAGATTGGGATGAAAATTATCTCGATCACATCATTCAAGCAAATAACGATTGTAACTGATAACCTTAGAATTTTCAATAAATATCGGTATCTATAAGACTATAAAAAAAATGGTTATTAGAAGTACCTGATGTGGATTTAACTGCTCTTAATTCTTAAAGATGCCAATCATTATAAAAAATTAAGCCTAAAAGGAAATCAAGCACACTTTGAGGACTTGGTGAAACAAGATAAAATAAGTATCAGACTTAGACAATAACCAATTAAGAATTAAGATGCAAAATGAAACTATTTGGCCGTCAAAAGAAATTAGATAGCACCATTAAACTAGCACGTAGAAGAAATCATCATCTATAAGGTACTTAATTCGCTAGCAATATATCCTAAAAGAATCAAGTTTGCATCAAATTACAACAGAATGGAATATACTATGCATTCATGATTCATGCCTCCACTATGAGAACACCATCTGAAAAAAACTATCTCCTTTTTCATTTAGTGTTTCTATTTTTGTTGATGGGAGTAATGAGGGAGATCAGAGGTGAAATCTGTTGTGGTGATTTAGGCAGGGCCAACCCTGAATCGATGCAGTGAATTTAAACAGCAGGAAATAGAGAAAAAAATTAAAACAAAAAGGCTTTAACCAAATAAAACTAACAAATAAAAACAAAATAGATATAATTATATGAAGCAAACCTCAATTTGTGGATTGAAAGAAGAAAACAATAAATAGAAGGGAGCTGGAGGGTGGAGCCGGCCGCCGGGAGAGACTTTGCTCGATCGCTAGATGCTACAGGCTGCAGGCTGGAGCCGGGAGAGAGGCGTTGGACTGGATGGAGATCAGCAGATCTGGTTTAGAAAGAGGCGTTGATCTTGGAGGAGAGGGTTTAGAAATTATAAAGGAGAGGGTTTAGAAAGGGCCCTTTGTGTATATTAATTTTTCTTTTTGATAAACCTAATTTTTAAAAGGAATTTTTTTGGGGGCCTGAAATCGGCGCCCAAGGCAGCCACCGGGTCCAAGGCCAGCCTCAGGCGTATGTTTTTAGGTGCCTTTTTCAATAAATTTGTTTTATAAAACCCTATATGATTATTATTTCTAAAATGGTATGAAATGACTATTATTTTGTATATTGATTTCATGTTTCAAGTGTCCTAGTTTTAGTTAAAATCAAGGAAAATAGAGGTTTCTAATTGGTTAGGATGTAGTCATTTTTGAATGGTCTGCATATGCCTACAACCAAGGTGTCAAACTTGGTATCGATGATCGAGTTTCGGTCTATGGAGGACCGATACAAATCGGCCAATATGTATCAGCCAATACCGATAGGTATTGGCCCCATTAAAAAATAAATAATTAATTAAATAAATTTTTTTTAAAAAGTGAGCTCAAACCGATAAGTATCAGCCGATACCAAGTTGTAGCTAGGACCGTGACGTATCGGGTTTCCGAAAAACCGATACGTATCGATACATACTATCGATTTAGATTTTTTATATCATGCCTATAGCGTAGGGCAAACAAAATTTTGGGATGTTTGTCAAGTTTGATCATAATCTGACCATCTAATAGTAGTCTCATGATCGCAAGATCTTTTGTGTGGAAGATTGAGACGAAAAATGATCTCAATCGAACTGATTCAAACTAGTCAATAGTTTAAGCATGTAAAAGCCGCCCAATTTTTGAAAAAAAAAATTTGTGGGTTGAAATAAGGGAAATTTATCTGATCGACCCTGTCAGATACACCTTTTACGTCAGAGGCCCTGTATTTTCACCTTTACCCAAACCGACTAACTGGGAGCCTAGCCGACCCCTAAGGATAGCAAAAAGTCCAAATTACCCCCTTTCTTTAATGCTCAAAAACATCATCTTCTTCCTATTTTAATCTGTTACAGTTTCTAAAAGTCAGAGGTGGCGAAGGTGACAATGTCTTCTCCTCAATCCAATCTACTCCGATCTGCTATTTGGATCGACCCAGATACACATTTTTCGTCAGAGACTGTAGCAGATTAAAATGAGGAAGAAGATGATACACCTATATAATTTAAAATTTTAAATATTTACATTTTTCTATATTTACACGATGTGAAACGAGATCTATCTTTGTCGATTGAAGCCACAATATAAAATTGATAGTGCCAAAGATAGATATGAAAAATGCTATATCGACTCAGAATCGTTGGTACCGACCATTTTAAGAGTCACAACGACTATTTACAGTGTCGCCATCGACTCTGTACAAAGTCGCCATAAAAAATAAAAAATAAAAAAAATTTCCACAGTCGACATCAACCGTATAAAAAAAATTAAAAATTAAAAATTTATAATGTATATATATATATATATATACATTTTAAGGCGACTCTATACAGAGTCACCATTGACTCTGTACAGAGTCGATGGCAATGTGTACAGAGTCGATGACAACTTTGTACACAGTCGATGACGACTCTTAAAATGGTCGGTACCGACTATGTTAAGAGTCATCATCGATTGTTTTAAGAGTCGCTATCGATTGTTAAAAAAAAATTAAAAAATTAAAAAGAGGCGATATCGCCTTTTTCGTGTCTATCTTTGGCGCCATTTATTTTATTATGTGGCCTTCAAATCAAAGCATAGATCCGATTTCACATCACAGAATATAGAAAAATGTACATATTTAAAATTTTAAATCATGTAGAACAAAAATAGTATAAGAAGAGGTATTTGGACTTTATGTGCTAGCTGAAAATGGCTTGGCTAAAAGTTGGTCGGTTTGGGTAAAGGTGAAAATACAGAGCCTATGACGTAAAAGGTGTATCTGACAGGGTCGATCAGATAAATTTCCCTTGAAATAAATTTACCCAAATAGTCTCTCATACAAATCTTCCTCTTCTGTCAACCATCTCTCCGCACGTGGAAAGCTCGTGCATCCCACTAGTAACAATTTAAATGAGAGACAGCTAAGTCTAATAAAAAATAAATGAGAAACGACTAAGAATCGAGAGTAAAGTCACAAAAAATTGGTGTAAGTTATTAGAGAGAAGTTGAAAAAAGTTGAGAGTCGGGAAAGAGTTTTAATAGGAGGGGATGGAAAGGGAGATTTAATCCTTTCTATCTAAATTTTTATGCTTTCAATAAATCGATCGTTGGGGATCATCTTTTGCATGGAAGCTTCATTCTTCATGTTTCTCTCCTTATTTTTTCCTTTGTTAGGGTAGAATATGGGAGTTTTATATCCTCTTATTGGTGAGAGTTTTCTTTTCCGAAGAGATCGACTCTACAAAGGCCTTTTTATGATCAATATTTTTTTCTGATACGGCTTTGATCACGGGTTTAACCGACGTTTTGATGGCTTCATTTTTGCGAACACTTGCTCTACGCCATGAGGCATCGTTGTAAAGCTTCGATTGAAGCTGTGTGAAGCATTTGATCGGTATTTGCTCCTGTTTCCAATGTGTTGGGAGATTTTGTGAATCGTGAGTTTATTGATGGTGATGATGTCTCTTCGATGTAAGTTATCGGCGGATCATGATGGTGGATTCTTAAAGTTTTACCTTACTTTTAAAGTCCTTGAATTTCGTATTGATGTTTGATGGGTCTTAAATGATATTCAATGTATTTTAATGTTAGTTATTGTAACTACAATTATTGTGGCCCTCTACTTTGTAATCGTTCTCTATTTCTGATGAAAAGAATAAAATTTTATCCCAAAAATAACAAGAATAAATGATCATAAAAAAATCAAAATAACAAAGAATACATTGTAAGCTGGGGACCACACGTATAACTAAAATTTATTATAGAGTACCCTTATTTTGAAAACCGGAGACGACTTAAGTCTAATAAAAAATAAAAGAAAGGCGACTAAGAATGCAGAGTAATGATTATAAAAAAATCAAAATAACATAGAATACAGAGTAAGGTGGGGACCACACGAATAACTAAAATTTATTATGGAGTACCCTTATTCTGAAACCAAAGGGCGATGGTTAGGTCCTGCACGTAGAACCGGCCTCTCTACCCTGCCCTGAGAGTCTCGACTTTCTTAGGAAATAAGAGTCTTTGACTTTCTTGGCTTTCAGTTTTTAGGGCATGCAAAATCGGTGTTTGGTAATAGTTTGGTGAGATTAAAATTCAGAAAATTTCGGTAAAGTCAAGAAGTTTGGGGAAATATTTAGAGTAAAATTTGGTGAGAAAAATTAAAAATAAAAATAAAAAAATTAAAAATTATATATATATATATATATATATATATATATATATATATATATACATTAAAAAAATTTGTTTGTCACAATTTTTTTTTTTAATTCAGGAATTATTCGTGAATTTCGGTGATATGGCGATTTTTGAAAAATTCGCGAATAATTCGAGATTAATTCGGGGGACCTTAAATTCGCGAATTTTTCAAAAATTCGTCGATTTTTGTGACTATGATGACGTGCAACCAAAATTCTCTTATTTCCATGGGCAGCGGTAGGGTTGTGCTTTTTTTGGACCGAACCGAACCGTCGGGTTTGGTCCGGTTTGGGTTTGGTTTGGAGAAAAGTAAAACCGAAAAGTTTGGTTTGGTTTCGATTCCAAGCCTCACAAAGCCGAAACCAAACAGAACCGAATGTAGTTTGTAAGTGTGTGTATATATATATAGGCGGGGATTTTAATTATTTTTAAAGGGCATTTAAGTAAAATGCATATTTTTATATAAAACCCTACCCTTGTCTTTAGCCTATTCCTAAATCCTAAAGCGGTAATGTAGTACTTATAGAAAAATCGGTTGAGAAGTTGAGAAAATTTTGATGTGTAAGTAGAACTTATAAGAAAATCGAAACCGACCCAACCAAACCGAACCGAATTGAATCGGGTTGGTTTGGTTTAAGAGTTGGACGGTTTGGTTTGATTTTGAAAATCTAAAAATCGATTAAGACCGATTTGGTTTGTGGTTTTAGTCCAAAACCGACCAAACCAAGCTAAATACACCCCTAGGTAGCGGATAGAGTAAGACTCCAAACTCAATTCTACCTAGTAGGACCCGACCATTGCCGGAAACGAATAAACTACTTTCTGGCCCTATCTCCTCTAGCTTATTAATCGCCTTTAAATCAGATGATCATTTTTCATTTTTATCTTTGGCACAAATTGATCTATAGATCATGAGTCTACATCATACCAACAACAGACTGTTTACGTGGCACGATGCAATTGGTTGGCCTGACATGCATTGTTAGGATCCACTGCACTTGCATCGCGCCACGTAAGTGGTCCGTTGAATGATCTGCTGTTTGCGATCCACCATATATCAATGTCCCAAAAATTATGATTGAGTGAGATGTGTTTCACATGATCTCTAGATCCATTCTGTGGAAGATGTGTTGGAAAATTATGAAATGTTGACTTGAAATAATACAGGGAACCGGTCCGAGGCATGAGACATGTCGTTGTCTTTAAACCAATGTTTGCCCCCACCACTTCGACAAAATGGTCACCAACAGGTTACCGGTAAACTGATTCCAAGATACAATGAACCGGTTGTATATTCTTGTGAAGGATTTGCGAATCCGATCACGCTATTTGAAAACCAAATATTGCAGGAACGCTCTGATCAAAACCTTTAAAGATAAAACCAGAGAGAAGGGAGACTCCAATGTACTTGTTAAAAATAATGATTTTTTATTCCTTAAATAGAAATCAAGTGATGTGTCAATGCACCATTTTCTTATGAAAAGGTACTACATGCATCTCTTCGAAAAAGACACACCACTTTGGAAAGACCTTCATTTTGAAAAGGCACACCACTTTGGAAAGACACATCTCTTGAGAAAAGGCAAGTTTAATAAACTTTTAAATATCCAACAAGATGGAGACGAAAAATGATCAACACAATTTAATTCAAAGGCGATCAATCCATGCCGACTCAAGGAGATAAGGTGAGAAAGTAGTCTTAGTATTTCGAAAACCCGTGCCATCAGCACGATCATCTTTACCGTGCCCCTTAGCTATGCACGGAACATTGGTATATCAAGCAATGAACTGCACTGAATTAATGAATAAAGCTGCGAAATTAAATTATCATTGAAATATTTCTCGAAAGACACTCTACCTTCATGCCTTTGCATGAATGGAGAACCGATCCGAACCATCGATGATCACTGATCATCAATGATGGTTCGCCCCAAAAGAATAATCTCATGACTTAATTACATTGTTTAACGAAAATAAGGCTTGACATACCAAGCCGCACAAAACTCGCTCACAAAACTCTCAAAGTCGCTAACGAGTCCTCTAGAAGAAGTCCTCGGGAGGTGGCTCCAACTTCGCCTGTGTGTCCGTCCGACTCACTAGGGTCAATGTCCCTGAAGTCTCGGCATTTGCTAATAGTGGACTGCGCGTATAGTCTAAAGGGTGAGCTACATCCTAGCTCAATAGGAGAGAACACAATTGAACATATAAATTACAACTCACATATATTCCATGATATGCCATGCATGATGTGTCTATGCATCGATGAACAAGTTGAAAATAATCATATTTTACTAGTTTACTCATGTCTTGTAATTATTCATGAATGACAAAAAAGGCCTAAAGCAAAACTTAACCTTTCAACTTAAGTAATCTCCGAGCAATATAGCATCGAGCCCGGCGAAATACCCTTCATCGTCATCTATATAGACGATTTAAATGTATTCTGAATACCAATAGTACCAAGCCTCTTTCCCTAGGGATCGGTGGCGGTTTCAACATATCTCAATTCAACACCCACAGGGTGTGCTTTCTGTCTGGATAAGCCTCCGACCGCCTACGGTTTTGCCGTCGGTCACGGATATCCCGCGCGTCGATCAGGGTATCCCGCCACGTCGGTGGGGTATCCTATCAAACCTCAAATAACAAAAATATCAGGACTTTACATATAGTTATTCACCGTGTAAGTGTGGTATCTTATATCAGTTAGCCCTTATCAGACATAATTCAATCTTGGATACATTCCTGGGATGTATCCGTGTACTTGCATCACACCTGATGCTCTTATTTCTTTACTTCCTCCTCCCCTGGGGATGGCTCATTATGATTACTCTTATAGATGTCACACACACACACACTTTTCACAAACTCTTAAGCAATAAAAATAGTTTGAATTGAATTCTATATCACTAGATACATGCTCTTGCAAAATAAAGTACATGTTCAAGGTGTTCCCTACCTCAAGTCTCTGTTTGATCATGCATCAAGGTCCCTCGTGGCTCCTTGTGCCCAAGCTCACACGTACCACCTATGGTACAATATAACACATGCAATACATCACTAAAGATGCAATAGGGAAGGTCCAAGACCCTCCAAGAATCTTAAAGTCAAACTCAAAAGTCAACAAAAACTGGCATAGTCGATTAATCGAACTCCAAAATCGATTAATCGAAATTCAAAATCGATTAATCGAGATTCTCATTCGATTAATCGAATTGGGATTCGATTAATCGAAATTCTCCACTCTAACCATTCGATTCTCAATTCGAGTAATCGAATTCCGAAAATCGATTAATCGAAATTCTAAATCGATTAATCGAAATCCCATTTCGATTAGTCGATTTCTCCAAGTCCTTTTCTTCCCTCCACTGGAGTTCACTTTGGAGGTTTCGATCGATTAATCGATACCAAAATCGATTAACATCGAATAATCGAAATCCCATTTCGATTAGTCGATTTCTCCAAGTCCTTTTCTTCCCTCCACTGGAGTTCACTAGAGGTTCCCAGTCGATTAATCGATACCAAAATCGATTAATCGAAATTCAAAGTCGATTAATAGAAACTCAATTCGATTAATCGAAATCGTGTCTTCTGACTTTTCAACTTCTTGGCAAAAATCGATTAATCGAATCTCACTTTCAATTAATCGAAATGGCCAGACTCAGCCCCCTTTTGGGTTGTTCTTTCCAATCTTCTTCCAACTAATTTTTTTCCTTCATTTATCTAAGCCATTATCCTATGATTTTAGCTATTTCTAACTACAATAAAACCCTTCAATCTGTACATTTAATTTACAAGAATTTTACCTTCAATCAATCTCCAATTGATTAGGTCAAGTGGTTGGAAAGGCTAGGGTTCTCGCTTTGGCTTGAACGGATCCTTCGCGTTGAATCGGCCTCTTAAGTGCTTGAATCCCCCTTCCAATCACCCACAATAACTCCTTGCTTAACCACCTTCTCCTCTCTCTCTCTTCTTTACTTCTCTCTCAACATCCAAAACATTTATTTTAGGGTTATTAAACCCTTTTATCTCCCCTCTAGTTTGTGTGTTGAGCACATGCACCGTAATAGGTGTATGTGACTTCGGATTCACATCAATCTCCACACATTCACTCGAATTCTCACATCTCATCCGTTCATCGCACCCTATGCCAACTATTGAACTCCTATTTGGTCAAACCTATGACTAGTCGGACACGGATCCTGAAGCCACTGTTTAACATAATTTTTTGGGATATTACATATGTAGTGTTATGGGTTTTCAAGCTGGCTTTCCAATGAGTATCATGCTCAATGTTGGTTCAGTCTTTGGCCGTAGCTTCAGGTCGTAAGGTTTTTAATTTTTTTGGGGGTGATGGCATTGCTAAGCTCCCTTTAAGATTATTGCTTTTGTTCTTCTTTTTTGGTTTCAGCGACACTTGCTGTTAAAACAGTTTTTGGTACCGACAGTTTTTAATAATGATAAGACTAATAGCAACAGTTTTTTGTTGCTTTTGTTCTTCTTTTTTGGTTTCAGCGACACTTGTTGTTAAAATAATTTTTGGTAGCAACAGTTTTTAATAACGATAAGACTAATAGCAACAGTTTTTTGTTAAAAAATTGCCGCTAATAGTCTTAGTTTTTGTAGTGAGGTTATTTATAAAAAAAAATAAAGCAGCTTAAGAGGTGATGGCTGGTAGTGATGAAGGTGTTTGTGGTATATGTAGCTGTTCAAAGTCTTCCTCTATTGTCTCTTTCTATAATAAGTCAATCTAATAGAGCCAAATTTGAATTTTGAGTATTTTATGCTTGATGATAATAGATTCAAGGGATTAGAGATCTGTACACATGGAACCCTATACAAAAGTTTGATTTTCTTTGTTTGGTTGGCACTTGGTCGCATATTAGGTTGATCAAATATTATATTACCATTAAAAAATAAAATTATAAACTTACTAACATGAGCGATAAATGGTGTGACCATATTATGATTAATTATAAATGAATGGTGAAACATAAAATCAGTTTACCACCCGCTGAGAAACTTTCTCCGTGTAGAAATATAGCCTATGCAACTTTTTCAAGGCGTGTTTCTTGTGGTGAATATACGGCTTTCCGCCATAAAATTGTTGAGTGCCCCTAATCGATGGTAGATATTTGTTTCGTCCCAATCTTCCACACAATAGATGCATGTTGAGATCCTTGCACATCTATCAAACGGTAAGATCTTAATTTTACGTGGCACACATCTAGCGTCCTCCTTTTCATGGTACACACATGATGACGGTCACTTTCAGGTTTTGGGCCACATTGAATCAACATGTGACCATGTGAGAGGTGTACTATGATCTCAAGATCTATTGTATGGAAGATTGAGACAAAAAACGAGAACCATCATCTGATCCCAATGAAAGTTTTTATTACGCTTAAATCATTGATTGTTTAAAAAAGCCAACTTTCATAGGTTTTCAGGAGCATGGATCAAAATATCATCCGATACCGATATGTATCGGATGATACATAGCCATTTTGTATATAAATGCCCGGACGATATATTCAATGTATCGTCCGTTATTTTATTATTCCGATACATATTGTCCAATATGTTTTGGTTTTAAGCTCGGACGATACATATCCGATACCCGAAATTTTGACTCATGTTCAAGAGCCCTCTATTTGTGGATGTTAAGTTTGCTTGATTACGTAAGCAAAAACAGCTGTTCCTTAAGTTTGAAAATTTTACTACTCCCGCCTGTAACTGCCATAAGGGAAAATAAGTTTAATTTTTAAGTAGGACCACATGAGAAATACATATGTAAAACCTTGCGGTCAACAGTGTCTAAAAGTATGATTCTATCATTCATTTTTCGTACAGTTGACATGGCGTGCCAAATCACATGCTGTGAGACATGATTAACCTAAAACAACAACTATGGCGTGCCAGATCACATGCTACGAGACATGATTAACCTAAAACAACAACCTTTTTTCGTTGATTAGTAATAGGCATGTGATTTTTAAAAAAAATATTTTCATATTCGACATTTTTTACCTCCATTTGATGAATCAAAGATCAAATAAGCTGAATCAATTAAGTGCATTGATTGTAGGCATCTTTGAGTTAATAAGCATCTGATAGAGCCCAAATTTTGATTGATACTTAATTTGTTAGTATCTGTTGCCTTCGCACATGATACTCATGATTGGTTTAGTGGTGCCAAATGGTCTGAGTTTAGAGTTTTTTCCTACACTCGAATGTAGTCCCCACTCCCAGCCTCTAATAATAAAGAATAAAAGTAAATTAAACGTCAAACTCAAAGTTTAGTCTTGCCATATATATAATAAGACCAACCATTACCTTCCATACAAAAGAGCACCTCATCACTACTCTCTTTATTCATCACACAGCAGCCCTCTTCTAACTAGGTAAAGTAAACAAAGTCACCCAAATCACAAACAACGAGCCTAAATTAGAGATAGGCGTCGGGGTTCGCGAGGAAATATGCGTCCATGGCCTTGAACATTTTCACGTTACTTTCCTTGGCTTCCTTGATTTCTTCGTCACTAAGCACAGCATCGCCTGCGGTCTTGTACTCGCAGCTAAGTTTGCATAGAGTTCCTCCATTTGCCATAGCTTTCAGCTTCATTCCGAGAGATTTCGTCTCATATTTTGGATTGCCTTTGATCACCGTGTATTTGTATGTATAGGTCGCCTCATCAAGCACATCGATGCGGTTCAAAGCGTGAGTGAGTTCCTTCACAGCTGCACATTGATCCACACATATACATGCTTAGTAATATTCTAACAAGAGCAGTGCTCACATATACATGCTTAGTAATATTCTAACAAGAGCAGTGCTTTTATACCTACGGTTGCTTTGTATCAAGATTTTATTCCCTTGGTAGCTAAGGATGCCCATAAAAATTTGACTTCTAAAAATCTTCTTCCAAAGCATGCAGCTATCTATATGGTGATATTTAGGCAGATGGATCTTACACCATATGAGTGGTTTCAAGCCATGTTTGGCAAAGCGGCTTCTAAAAAGTACCTTTATAGTGCTAAGGTTAATGTACTTAATGGCGCACATCCCAAAAAGTGAATATGATAATAGGTATACATCAAATATGATTCTTGAGATGTGTGCCATGTGAAATCAAAATAAGACCATTTGATGGTAGGCCCGAGATCTCCAAATTCATTTGGTAGAAGATTGGAGTGAAAACGATCTTCATCATTAGGTTCAAACAATCAACGATTTAAGCATGTAGCATGCTCATTGAGAGAGAAGAATCTTGGATTGTAAATACAAGACCCTTATTTTGGGATTGGTAGACTTAAACCATCCAAAATAACACAAGAATGGAAGTCAACAACTCTATTTTGAGTGAGGACAACTTTGGCTCTTCTCACGTATGATTCAAGTTGAACCATGAATCATTTCTACAAGAACCTCTTCTCTTGTGGAGGAAGAGGTCGTGGGTTCTAATTCCCACACGCCCTGCTCTCACCTTTTGTGCCGGTCTCTTCCCTGTTTGTTGCACAAAATCAGTTCCTTTATGCATGTAAGGTACATCTGAGAGTTGTTTATACCGTATGAGTTATGACATCCTCAAAAAACATATAAAAAATGAATTAAAAATAAATTGAAAGAAGGCTTCTACATGCAAAGACACTTTTGTGTGGTTAAAAGATTTATTTCATTCAACCAAAAAAATAGTTAAAGAAAAGTGGTTCACCACTGCAAAAGTTTAGGATCTTTCTCAACTACTGCAAAACAAAATTGAGTATTAACTATATGTTTTTCATTAATTAGTGTGCGGGTGAAAAAAGTTGAGGTGCAACTAAAAAATAGTGTGCAGATGAAAATACTGTTGCCCTCATAATTACAGCCCTCAATCTCAAACCCTATGATTCACAAACCTTGGGTGAAGTTCAATTTTACGACGCTACCAGGCCCCCCATTTCCTTCAACAAGTTCTACGCTTGCTATATACTCTGGGGCGATTTTAGGGAGCAGGTTGTGGGAATCGAGAATCGATTTCCACACCCTTGCCGGAGAAATCGAAGTTGTGACGTCCTCAGAAAAAGAACCCACAACCATTTTTTCTTCTTTAAAAAAAAACGAAAGTAAAAGCAGAGAAGAGGAGCAGATAGTGAATAATAAAGCTTTAGAGAGGAGATGATTTTAGAGATGAAGGCTGTGTGGTATTTATAGATGCTATATGATCAACTTTTTTTTTTTTTTTTTGAGAGGATATGATCAACTGTTCATAGCCTTATTCTATTGTCTCCGTCACTCTCTGTCACAAGTCAATGGCCATTTTAATAGTCCAAACTCCAAAGCACGAAAAATATAGAAAATATGAGTGGTTGATGGCTAATAGTAAATAACGATTAATAGATTCAACTGCACTTAATTCTTCCCAAGCAAACTTCATACAAAGAGAAGCTTATTCAACGTAGCACACTGAGAAGAAACTCACACAAAGGGCGGGAGTAGGTAGGAGAATTTGAACCTACAACCCATAACTTCCACAAGAGAAGAGGATACCAATGAACCTATGGCTCAATTGAGTGAGTGACACATAGGAGAATAAATCTCACATAACAACACTCGATTTATAAATACAAGGGAGGAAGCAACGTGGAGTTATAACCCACGACCTAAAACCTCACAAAGGAGGGAGGATACTAACTTAGGTACCACTCAATCAGGAATATTGGTAAGAAAGTTAAAATCTTTAATATTTTTGTTAGCCCACCTACAAGTAGTGATGAATATTTTTTCTTCACTACAGAAACTAAGACTATTATTAGCGGTAGTAAAAACTTTATTAACAAAAATCTTGTTGTTTCAGATAAGGGACTAGTAGTAGCAATTTTTTGTTAGTAACAGTTTTGGCTATCGCTGAAATACCTTATTTTTGTAGTACTTTTCAAAATTTACTATTTTACCGCGTTACCAACCTCGCTTCTTCTTGCCTTATATACAGTACTAGTAGAGATACCGACGTATTGTAATGCACAGTGATCAAACAAGGGGACTTGCTTAATGCACGAGTGTTGCAAATAGGGCCAAAGATCATATTGTTCGCCTAATATTTTTTAGGTAAATTTACCATAATAATTTTCTATCGGAAAATAATGTCAATTTTATACCCATTTCAAATATTTTACCAAAGATGGATGTTTTGTAAAATATTTACCTAAATGGCTATCCATCTTTTTTAACAAATAACCAAATTACCCTTGTATTAATTGCTTAATAAGATTTAAATCATGGGTAAATATTTAATTTTATAATAGAAGGTATGTTTTTGAGATATCTTTTTCAGCATTTTTTTTATTAAACTTTATATGATTATTATTTTTAAATTATTATTATTTTGTATATTGGTTTTTTGTTTGGTCAAGTGCCCTATTTTTAGTTAAAATCAAGGAAAATAGAGATCTCTAATTTTTTTTTGCTAATTGAGCAATTATATTAAAATCAAAGAAAATATACAACAAGAACAAAAAAACTCGAGACCTAAGAGAGCTTTAGCAAAGCCATCACTCCCTCAAGCGAGGACAAGAGAAGACCCAAATTTCAAGACCAAATTACAATCGAATAACAATATTGGAAAGAGGACAATCCCTTAAAGTCATAAAAATCGTGGAATTCAAGTTGGCCTTTGCAAATCCAAATGAGGAGTCATTTACTCTATTCGCTTCTCTAAAAATGTGATTGATCGACTATGAGAAAGATGATAGAAGAGACCGATACTCTATGATGATAGGTTCAATTCTCCAAGGAAAACTGTTACCAGAAAAAATATTCACCAAAAGTTTTGAATTAGACTCAATATAGAGAGAAAAGAGACCCATATTGTTTGTCATTCTTATTCCGTCCAAAAGAGTTTTCGCTCCAGCTACATTATTGGTACCAATTCCATAGTAAAAGCGCAAATAAATTCACCAGATGCACAACGAGTGATGCCCCCTCCAACGCTTTTGGATGAATCACTAGAACTAGAGTCGTCGACATTGAGCTTGTATCCTTGAACTGGAGGAATCCATTTAGTTTAAGTAATTTTGAGTTTGATCAGTGGCCGACGAGATAAGTCAAAACTATATAAAATGTGCTCCAAAGAAGAGGAATTATTCATGATCGTCACACTTATACCATCCATGTCGTGCATCCTTTGAATTGAAGAGAGGTTTTTAGTTGGTTAGGGTGTAGACGATTTTTGAATCAGGTCGGGCATATGCCTACAACGGAGGGCAAACAAAATTTTAAGTTGACTCGCACTCCACTTAGTGAGAACGATAAATGGAAGAACTTATCATCTATGCCCTAGTTTTGGGCTTTGTCTGAGATCAATGTCATGCATCGAAATAGCAGAGTGAGCAAAGGAAGAACTGTCTGATGCATGAACAATTTTCGAAGCTCATATAGTTATGCGCATCGCACGGATTTATTCAAAGGGAAGACCTATGCGATGCACAAATATTTTCGAATACCAAATTAATAAGAGTTAGTCTAAAATGAGTGTTCACCTATCATAAGTAGATATGGTAGTCCACATGTTTGTGGACTGCATGACATGCACGGACTTCCAATACATAAATGTCCCTGCACTTCACTCAATGTCCGCCCACCACAAATTCGTGAACTACTTTTATGAACATGATGGGTGGATAGACATTATAGACTAACTCAGTTAGTTAAACATAATTCGAGCACCATTATGGATAGACTATCTCGATAGATGAGATTGACCCAAGCAACATTAATAGTGCATATGCAGGACACCTAATCTTTATTATTATTATTATTATTATTATTATTATTATTATTATTATTATTATTATTATGGGAGGAGTAATAAAAAGATTTTGAAAGATAATTTTGCAGACAACTTATGTAGTGCAACGGTACTGGCTGCAGTGTTTGGGCCCTGCTATGTGTATATAATCACTGCAGAATTGTCTATAAAAAATTGTCTCCGATAAAATAATCTCCTTTAAGATTTAATCTTTCTCCGCCTTACAATTATATGATTATATAGTGCAAAAGAAACTTAGCATCTGATGAAAATCTTGCAAAAACATACCTTTATTTACCACCATGTTTCTTCCTTTTCAACAAGGTTACACGTGATTGAATTGTTGCCTACATTGAATCTAAGGATAGGGATCATTTTTCGCCTCAACCTTTGAGACAATAGATCTTGAGATCATGATCTTCCCATGTAATAGTCAGATATCTTTGATAATCAAATATCATACATTATTTTCAAATTATTTTTTGGAAAGTATGTCAAGTTTAATCATAATCTGACCATCTGATAGTAAGCTAATGATCGCAAGATCTATTGTTTTGAAGATTGAGACCAAAAATGATCTCAATCGAACTGATTCAAAATAGTCAACGGCTTAACCATATAAAACCCCTAGTTTTGTAAAAAAAATATTTGTGGGTTGAAATAAATTTGCCCACGTGCAAAGCTCGCGCATCCCACTACTAACAATTTAAATGAGACGACTTAAGTCTAATAAAAGATAAATGAAAGACGACTAAGGACAGAGTAATGATCATAAAAAAATCAAAATAACACAGAACACAGAGTAAGGTGGGGACCACTGTAATATCCCGATATTTTTGAATCCGAGTTTGACTGATTTCGTGCACAAGTCCGGCACGGTGACCAATATCGCCATGGTTTTATTTAATAATAAGTCATTAAATAATATTTAGTGAGCTTTGAGTGGAAGGATTAGAGTTCAGAGTGTGATTGGGCAGTTAGTGTGAAAGCCGTGCACCGACTTGCGGTGTGCCGCTCAACACCAAAACCCAACCTTAAGATAAGAAGATAGAAATTACAACTAAATATCCTTGATATTTAGTTAGTTTTTCATTCGGTTATAAGAGAGAGGAGGTTGGTTGCTTAATGGCTAAGCTTTGCCATTTGAAATTTTTGTAGAGAGAGAAAGGGAGTGAGAGTTGAGAGAACCGACCCAACCTATTTGAGCATCGTCACCTTTGAAACCCTTGCGGTATTTCGATTGTGCAATCACCTACAAGCTCAGACGCTTGTGGAGATCATCTCACGATCTTCGTTTGTGTTTTGAAGAGATGGAGATCAATCGTTGAAGAAATCCACGATTTTGCTTCAAAACCCTCTTCGGCATTATTTCTTAAATCTGTGGGATTAATCGACAAAAAGGTTAGTTTTTCTTTTGATTTTAATGGTTTAGATTGTAGAATAAATCTTCTTTTAGTTTAGTGTATGTGTGTGTGCAAAAATAAAGCGAATCCGACAAGATTTGAGGGGAAAAATAGACCAAGAAAGCAACATGAAGGGTTCTGAACCCAAGAAATTCGATGGTCGAATTTGGGTTTTTAAGCCTGATGCATTTTTGGGAAATTCGATGGTCGAATTTGAATTCGATGGTCGAATTTGGTCCGACACTGCTTTGGTATTTGGGTCATAACTTTTTATCCTGAACTCGGATTAATACGATTTGTGAGGCGTTGGAAAGAAGACAACGAGCCCTATAACTTTCATGAATTGACCAATTTATGAATCGAATGTTATAAAGGTCAAAAGTAGGGTGAAGTAGGGACAAGTTTTACATGAGTCAATGTTACCTTAAACTTGCCTGTTTCACCTAACTGTGAGAAAATTTTAGAAACTTTGGCTTATAGGATAATTAGTCGGTAACATGTGTATACATGAATGTTTGTAATGTAGATTAAAGATTGGAGATCGTCGAGTGAGCTTTTACTTTGCCTCTGATATGCTCGACTCTAAACTAAGGTAGGGAAAACTTGATATCATGTGCATTATTTCATAAACATGTGTGTTATGTTATAATCGTTCTTGATTCTATTTTGTGATTTCCGTTTATGATTTTGAAGAAATGAGGCATGTGTTTATGTATGACTTAAAACATGTGAGACTTATGGAATCTTGAGATTCATTTGATATGTGTATAAGAGACTTTCACACTTTGTTCCGACTTGATATAAATTATAATTATCACTTCACACGGCGATAAGCTATATGTATGCACTTTTGGATTTAAGGTTAGTATAACCGTGACCGACGCGGCGGATATCCGTGACGATGCAGGCACCAATCCATTACACCCTTTGTGATTCCTACCGATATAACGGTAATTATGTTCGCCAAGTGTCCAACTCTACGGACCTTGGATTTATGTGCAAATGACTCATGTGAGTGACGATGGTGGGTATTCCATCGGGGCTTGAGGCTATAGTTCCTCATTCTAGTACTTTAAGTAAACACTTTAAGTTTTTCTTCTTTCTTATGTCGGAATAGAAATGTGAGCATGCTCATGATTCCATTAGCATTGCATATGTATGTTAAGGTTATGAAATCACCTCTCCGCATGTGTTCAAAACAACTTTGTATCGTTATGCCATAAGATATGTGTTTGATGTTATGATAAGCATGTTATTAGTTTTTTTCCTCGAGCTTGGATGAACACGGTCTTGACCTTTGCCTTAGGATCTCGACGATCATGATTTGGAGAACTCGACTACATTCTTTGAGGAGGAGTTGGAGACCTCAGCAGAGGAGTTCCTTCCTTGATCGAGATAGGTCATTTTGGTACTTTTGGATTATAATCTTTTTGAATATTGGGCCCTAGGCCATTATTTTGTCTTTTGGATATCACTTGAGGAACCATCAATAGGAACCATTGTTTAGGTGTTTGGATTGGCCAACACCGTGGTTCTTCTGGTTCCTCTTGGTGATATTTTTGTTAAAGCTTTTAAGCTTTTGTTCTTGTTTTATTAGCTTTGCTTCTATTTAGATCTATGCTTATGCTTATGGGCTTTGTTTGAAATACGGCTTATTGAGAAATCAATAAGATGATGAACCGCCTTTCCTATACCTTAAGGATTGGAAAAGTCGGTCGCCACAACCACACACATGACTAAAATTTATTTTAGAGTATCCTTATTCTAAACCTAAGAGCCTTCTGTCTCACCTTATCTCCTCTACCTCGTGGTCCTAAAATTAAAACAATTATAATGTGTACCTCAAATATGAAATATGAAATTATATTTACGCAACACGACGCAATTAGTTGGGCTGACTGTATATATGAAATTACATCGTGTCACGTAAGCGGTTGGTTGAATGATTTTTTATTTGCGATCCATCATATATGAAATTATAATTGAGCGAGATGTATTTCATATGATCTTTAGATCCATTCGGTAAAAGATGGAGAAAATTGATCGACAACTTAATTTAATGGTGATCAATACATACTGACGGAGAAGATGCGGTGAGAAAACATTATTTTGAGGGTAAGAATGATGGTATCCTTTATTTATATTTATTAAATTTAGAAAAGAAATTAATAATTTCGTCCTTATCTAAATATAATAAAGAAAGCGTTAGCACGATAATGAGGTCGGCAAAGGGAAGGCTCCAAGTTTTACCCTTAAAGAGATCAATTTGACTTTTCATGTAGCGATCTCCCTGGCAAGTGCTTTGGATCGTTCCTCTTTATCAAATGCCCACCAACCTTATGCCGACCAACCTTGAGGAATAGATAGGGATGCAAATAATCACTATCAAAAATAATATGGCTATTAGTGGCAGCTAGAAAGTGCGGGTAGCCATTAATAGTTTTAATAGTATTTTTGTTAATAGCGCCAATATTTTATTTTTTATTATAAAAAATTGTTGCTAATAATTTTCTTTTTTATAGTGAGGGCTGCAATATAGCAGAGTTAGCTCAACAAGTCGGGTCGGCTCAGCTCAAAAATGAGAGTTTTTGCTCTCTTCAGCTCGGCTCGAGAGTCAGACAACTTTTTATTTAAAACTCTGTTGAATTAGAGCTGAGCTAGTAAAACTTGACTTCATTAATAAAATATAACACTTTTATATGATAACATATATTATATATAATTTTGAAAGTTTTTTTTTCTTATCCCCTTATAATAAGATTTATCTTATAATTACTTTATAATTGATAGATATGTAATTAACATATGATCCTTATGATCCTTTATTAAAGTTTGCACTTTTTTTCTCCTTCTCTCTATCTTTATGCAATCATTAAAGTTTTTTCTCACTTGTCTAACAATCATCGAAGACAATTGAGCAATCAATCAATACCGCAGTGACCAAGACTCTATGCTCTTAATCAATATTTAGCACATTAAATTTAAATACATTTTACTTTTCAAATTTTAAGTATGTTTTTACGATATAAGTGGTCCCTTCTCTCCACAACGTTCTCATGTCAAATATAAGGCATGGTTTAAGATTGCTTGTGCATTTTGTAATTTTTGGTTATTTATCATTTGTCGATTGGTTTCAGATGCATTAGGCCCGGTTCGATATTGCGCAGCTAATGCTCATGACTCACGTCGACCTTATCGAGAAGCTCCTCAACTACAATAGTATCTTCTCATTTGCACTCTTTCATTTATAACTGGAGCATGACAAAGTTGATTCAATGAGGTCACCATGGTTGGTGACCGGGTCATCAATTTTGTACATGTGGAACTATTTTGGTGTCATGTGGTGGCACGTGGTTCACGGTGCCATCATACCTAAGATTGCATCGAAAAGGTATCTGCACCATATGATTTTAAGCGTAGAAGCACTCCAAAAATGAACCTACTATGGGTATTTTCAAACGTGTTTTAGCCATTCATTTTCTAGTGTGTAACCTCTTAATCGCATGGTAGAGATAATTTTTGATGCAATCGTAGGGCTTAATCCGTCTATCTGGTGCAACCATGAACCATGGCAACAATATAATACTCCTATATATATATTTTATAGGAGTATTATATCCCAATTTTCTAAAATCTATATTTTTGGCTTCCTAATCAATTTAACGATTTGATTAATCGACTTCCTTACAGATATGCAAATTGTTTCAATTTTCGTAAAATTGCCGGACTGCTTTTTATTTCTTACAATCTTACCCCTTGTTGGGTTCTCTCGTTTGTCGCTTCTTTCATACCCGTAATCTCTCATTCACTTTGCATTGGTATGCGGCAATAACTGCCCCGCACTTCATTGCTACTCACTAGGACATATTGACAAGGAGCTTATGGAGGCGTTTGAATTTCTTGAGGAATGGAGGTGTTGTTATGACAAGCCAAAGTGGCTTCATTAAGTAAGATTCTCATATGGTAAGAAATTTTTTAAAGCCTTGAATGTTGTTTTCTTTTACCGAGAGACTAAATTCAAAGAAATGCCGGTTACAATTTAGTGAATGGTACCAATCCTATAGATCATAGGATTGGAGAACATTGCCTTCTTCCCACCTGTGTTCTGTTGCATCATTGATGGATGATGATGGGCTATTAATTGCACTGATTAGATGTTTTAATCGTCCAATTGAACTTCCTTGTGAGTCCTAATTAACCATCACGATCTGCGGTAGTTTCTAGAAACCTTTAATCCATGAGATTCTTTGGGATACGACGATAAATATGCAAATCGCTAACGGTTCATGTTCATTGTTGAGGATGGGTGATCCGTCAACATAAGCAACTCTATTTTTGCAAGAAACTCTACATCCAATCAGCGCACCATCATTGCAAATTATGATTGAAGTGCATATATATATATATATATATATATATATATATATATATAATATTGTAAAGTTTATCTATAAAACTCATGAGAAGAGTGATGTATAGTTACGTGGAGGCAAACCCAAGTTTTGTACAGTAAATTTATTATACAGTCAAACTTTGGGCAAAGCAATCTTTTGTGAAAATTCATATCTAAGCTAGTTAGAACTAAATGTACCTCCACCAAGGCGATGCAAGTTTTAAGGCAGATTTCAAAGGTCAATGACTCTTAAAATTCTAATTTAATTAGAATATACTTCTCATCAATATCTCAATTTAATTGCTTAATATCATAAATATTTCATTACGTTCTCCTTTTGATTTCAAAGTAAGCTTTGATTTGAAGCTCACCTCAAACGGATCACTAGGGGACGAGGATACTTGATGAGAGGCGAAACATATATATATATATATATATATATATACACTACGTCCAAAATGAGGGAAAACCATCGCAATATAAAATAAGCCATTGCTTAAAATAGTGGTGTAATATTCCTCCCTAAAATAATGGTTTTTGAAGCCAAAACAGGTGGTTTAATATATTACCTATTCACGTGCCTATTATCCACTCTTCACGTGCAAATCTATCGAGCCCAACCGCAAGCCTCTCGCTTTCTCTTTATATATGTACAAAACCGCCTCTCTTCCTTCTTTCTCTATAATCACTAGCCTCTCTCTCTCTTCTTCTCTGCACAAACCCTAGATTGCTATATGGTTGAGATGGATCGAGAGGATTTGAGATGGATTAGGAGATCGAGCCGTGAATGCCGATCTAGTATGTTTTATGATTTTGATCTCGTGGAGCGGAGGATTTGAGATGGATTGAGGCTGGTTATCTCGCAAACTGATTTCTCTCCTAAAACCCTAGTTGTTCTTCACGCATCGTAGATCATCGCAATCCACGCATCGCTGATCCTCAAGCATCTCTAAACGATCGAGATCGCCTCGGCGTCGAGATCGTCTACTACAACAACCTCGCGTCGACCAAGCCACGTTGATTAGAGCCGCAAATCTCGCCATATCCCATTCTTCTCGATCGGATCTTGAAACCTCGTGAAGAAACCCTAATCGAAACTCGCTTCAAATCCTAATTGCTTTCCTCTCAATGATCATTTGTAAAACCCTAGTCATAGTTCTTTCAAAACCCTAGGAACACTCCTTATTTTGAGATTTGCACTGATGACGCCTCGGCTATCTCCCGAAACAATCCTCCGATTAGAGGTAGAGAACTTCAAATCCTACCAAGGCCACCAGATCATCGGCCCTTTCTACTATTTCACGGCAATTATTGGTCTGAATGGCGCCAGAAATCGAATCTCATGGACGCCATCAGCCGGGGGGTTCGGTCATTACCTGGCGCCAATTGAAGGATTTGATTTACCCGATGGACAATAAGGAGGAGCGAAGGGAGAAGAACATTCGTATGCTCGTGTATCGATGGGGAACGGATCGATCGGAGCAGCTTTATGAGTACCATCACGGGTGGGTGGTAGCGAGTATAGATTGATGGGAAAATTGTGCCATTGAGTATAATTCAAAATTGAAGTCACTAGGATTCTCGCCACAGCAGGAAATTTCTCGTGTTTCAGGTATGCAATTGAGTTCTAAAATGTTGATTTTTCGGGTTTTGGTTTAGTATTGTTTTTGGTTTTGTGGAAAGTATGGTTGTAAAGGCATTGATGGGAGTTCAACCTTGAGTTCGGTGCTTAGTAATATTATTTATTATATATTTTTTGAGACACATAGCTTTACGTGTACATTTCATTTTGCCTTAAAATTGGCAGCTTAAAAATTGGGAGAATAACCTCAATAGACCATTTGCTGATTATTTCTTTTTACTATTAGAAAAAATAATGGCTTATTAAAAGGTTATCATAGGTACCTTGTAGCATAGTGACAAATTTCATCTTCAGTAATATATGGGTTGGGGGGGTGGATCTCCGGAAATGTTCAGAAAAAATTTTGGAAAAATTTCAGGGAGTATAAACAATATAAAAATATATATTTTGTATTTACAATAATATTATTTATTATTTAAAAAGGACCAGAATTTCATTAACTTTGGCGAAATTAACGAAATTTTGAAAATTTCGACGAAAGCACCAAAAGTTTTGCTCAACTCCTATTTTGTGACTTTTTGACAAAGTTTTAAATATTATTTATTATTTAAAAGGGACCAGAATTCACTATGCCTTGTAGGTATTTTAGTCTGTGTTTCGGTCCTTGCTATTTTAGTGGATTCGACTCTCACCGCTTCTCTGCTAGAGCAGGTTTTCCTATGACGGAGAGCTCGTTTTATCACTTAAAACAGCTCCCCCGCCGGGGAAAATGGGGTGGAAAGCTGGTATACCAAATGTGCTTGGTGGTTAATAGCTCCCCGCCATAGCAAATGGGGTGGAGAGCTGCTATACCAAATGTGGTTTTTGGACCGAAATCTCGGCCAAAAACCGATAACTTGGCCGGAATTTCGGCCGATAATTTGAATCCCATACAAAATATGACTGATTTCGGTCAAATTATCGCTTCGTGAGGACCAAACCGATAATTTGGACAGAATTTGGTCATTTCGGCCGAAATTTTGATCCTTGGTTTAAACAACGATTTTCAGTTCTCACCTCTATGTACTCTAAAATTCATAATTAGTTCAAGGAATTGGGTTTTTAAGTGATTCCAAATCTCCGTGAAAGGTGACTCACTAATTCACATTCCAGAGGTGGAATCAGTCCAAGATCGGCGCTAGGTTGATCAGGGAAGGCAGTGCAAGATGAACCCAGAAATTTGTAGTTTTTAAGTGTTCGGGTCAGCCTCTGTAATTTGATCATAAAATTTGTTCTAATGAATGAAATATTTTGCACTATATCTTGATGGAAAGCCTGAGAAGTCCTCTAAAACTTCTCTGCTTATACCATCAGCAAAAAGTCTATGGGTTGACCATCATTCTTTGATTTCAGGGCAGGTATCTTTCCAGAAACCTGTTCAGCTTTGAACAGTGATGGCTGCAACATTTAGGCCTATTCCTGAATTTAAAGCGGCCTTTACTGGAAACTTTAAGCTAATAGTTTATATATATATATATATCACTGATGTGATAGGCTACATGTGTGAATTTTTTTATCAATGTATTTTGAACTATATTCACATGAAAGGACAAACTTAAGTACTTGACATACCTACGACATGTTTGGTTAAATCCCTATGCACATGCATGCATAGTTTACTTTGAGCCTAGCTTTTGCATTGGAAAAAGCCCTGGCCTAAAACTAGTTAGGAGGGTTAAACCTGTATTTAATATTAAATCTGATTTTCTGCAATTAGGAGAGACCTGAATTTCTGAATTTATAATAAACCTGAATTTCTTGGCATAGTGTTAAAACTGAATTTTTGGAAATAGTGTTAAATCTGAATTTCTGATATCTTTGTTAAATCTTAGGTTCTGAAAACATTGCTAATTCTGCAATTAATATTAAATCTGTTTTTATTTTAATAACATTTCAATATGAAAATCTGTTAAACCTGAATTTCTGCTATATATATTCTAAACCTAGAATTCTATGCTTGCAATTCTATTACAAATGTTTAAACCTGAAATTCTGTCATAAATTTATAAACTCGACTTAATTGCAAACTTATTACACTGGAAATGATCTGAATCTGATCTTTAAAGTTCTGTGATAACCAAATCTATTGCTGTAGATACCCTAATTGGTCAAGCTATATCTTTCAAAGTCTAGGTTTTTGAATTTGGAGCAGCTTTTCTGCCCAAAAAAACTGAATCCTGCTATTTTTTTTACTTTTCATGGAAGAACATCGGAATTTAGGTACTGTTTGGAAACAGTTTTCAGGGCACGTTTCTGGCTTCTAGGCCGTGAAAAGCAAAAAGACCATAACGATGGGCGACTCGGGAGCACACAACTTCTTGAGTAGCATAATCCCGCGAAAATTGTTTCAACTTAAATTTGAGTGAGAATCCGGAAGTAGCCTAAACCCTCTTCCAGATTCTAGCTTTTGCGAGAATCAGGTCGCATAAGCGACGCTAACACAAAGAAGACTTAATTTCTGGAGGTTTAGCTTTTATGCAACATATTGTGGAAATAATTGTATTAATATGATATGGATGCACGTAATCAAATCAAACTGGGGGCAATCTTTTTTATTTTATAATCATAAACTGAAACTTGCCCAATGACTTGAGTTGTTCTTTATGTCGGTTTTGTACACATCCCTCATCGCCATTGCTTTATTTCCTCCGCGTTGGCTGCATTGTGCTTTTGATTTCTTCAACCAATCTGCTTTCTCTTATATTGTTCAATAGATTAGCTATAATCAAATTATATCCATAATATAAATAAACAAAATTCAAAATATTTCCTTCGCCAATGTGCTTAAAGTTTAAAATTCTTGACCCAAGATTGAAGGTTCAAGGACAGGAAAGCCCGCTTTTCAAAAATATAATCATATTATTTCACATTGTTCTAGTTTCTATTTACATTATAAAATAGCTGGTTTTCTGAGATTGAATGCTGCCAATTTTATTCTATGTGTCTTTTTAGGTTTGTGTTGGATGTTATCAATGCAAATCAATCTGTCTAGTCTGATCCCTGGGATAGGTTTATGCATCAGAATGTGTGTATGTGTATATATTTTATATATATGGTAGGTGAATGTATATGATTCTTTGACAGTGCTGTTATGCAACTCTAATTTCTTTCGATTTGTTCCTCAGCCATTTGGAGTTCATTGGTGTCCATTTAGTGGATTGACGCGGCTTCCTTCATCATTTGAGTAAGCAATCATGCCTAAAATTTCACGTTGAATTATATTAAATATGGATGTCACGAGGCTTTTTGGCCTTGGTCCGTCTAATCGGTTTCAAATGGCCAAAGCTGAGCCTAGCATGGCTATAAGCCCTACCGGGCTTGAACTGGCCACTTGGCCTAGTGACTTGTTTCAGCCGGGTTCGGGCTTGGTAATATTGATTATGGATTGTTTTCCCTTATTATTATCTTCTTTACTTATCATCCTCAAATATCGATGTGAACTCATTGGGAGGCCACATCTGACAGGCTTCGTATAGAAAGTCCTATGATCTTGAGCTGTTATATGATGGTGCTTAGCATCCTCAATGACAATAGTGCTCCTCATCTTTACCAAAGATTTGGCCCATGCGCTTTTGGATCTAGAGCAGATTGATGGGGCACCTCTTAGGCAGGTCAAACTAAAATCGTCTTTGTTTGGTAAATTTAAAGAGTCCAATAAATTGCTTGCTTTTGGAATTTCAATATAGAAGTTTGCAATGGTCCACAAAATAATTTCTTTGACAATGGTTATGATCATCCAATCGGCACAATAGCTGTTGCCATATGGCAATGATGGCCTTAAGCTATAATTACTATTTTGGCATAATATACTTTATTTATACTTCGATGTGTTAGAGTGTGTGTGTGTGATGTAATCCTTGACAATGTGTTAAGACCTTGGAAGAAGAAAGAAGGATAATGGATTGAATCCTTGAGGAGGAGTGTATAAGGACACAATCCTCTCTTGATTATCTAACTGTTCCACTGATGGAAAGAAATGAGAAAAGTGCAAAACATGATATTATAGTGCTAGTTTGTTTCTTTATCGTCGATAGAGTTTACACATGACTCTTTACCAATAAAATAGCAACAACAAATATTTGCAATTGAAATGGATAGAACAAGACTATGGTATCATAATGTCAAATTATGACTAGAACATTATTTTTAGTTCACCTCATGATAAAAGAAAATAGCCATGAACACTCATATATGTACAATCATGTGATTTAAAACCTGTTTGTACTTAACTCTTTATTTGTATTGCTGGGCACAAGTATCTTGCTTGGATGTCATATTTTGTGTTTTTGTCATTAATGAAGTCATCTTTACCAATGAAAAATCAGGTCTTTGTGTTATCTGGGCTCTTAACTTGTGTTGCTGTGTCCAAGTAAAGTTAGACATGTTTCCGACTTTCGAACAACTTAGATGCGTATTAATATTTGATCTGCATAGTATTATTAATTTATCAAAATCTCACACACACTTATTTGTATGAGGATGTAATATTATATCTATTATACTATTTATGTATGATATTATTTGCTATTGAAACTATATAATTACTATTATAGCATTAAATTTATAATTGTGTTAATATTACTGTAGACACAAATTTTGTGCCTTTTTTTTGAATAAATATACAGATATAGATCTGTATACACATGTTATTTGTGTCCCTATTTTCTTTCTTTCCAATGTAATAGAACTTGTATCTATATCCCATCTTTTCCCCTGATAAAGTCACATTTGGCCTGCCTTTTTTGTAATGGGCCTTTGAAACTCTGTTCTTATTAGACCTCTTAAGTGAGCTCTTTTGGGACTTATAAAGGCCCTTTAAAAGATCAACCATCCCTTTCTTTTCTCACTTGTCATCTCCTTATAAAAGGCCCTTTAAAAGAAATGTTTAGGATTTCATCCTCGATTATTGCTTGAGAAGGGTGGAGGCGGCGATTGAAGTGGTGAATGGTGTCTTGTGAGTGGTGATTGGGTGATGCCAATAACAAGGAGGTGGTGAATGGTGATGCCTTGATTCTCGGAAAGGAAGGGAGGGAGGGAGGGAGGGAGGGAGGGAGGGGGGAGGAGGTATTTTAACTATAATATAAGTAACATATCGTCGAGCCAAAGCGACTCGGGTTTGGCTCAGAAATATTTGAGCTTTTAGCGTTGGAGATCGGCACAGCTTGCGAGCCATGCTAGAGAAATAAAAAATTCTTTTAAATCTAGCCGAGTGGAGTCAATCTTTTGAGATGGCTCAGCTCGTTGTATGCCCTAATAGTTATGTACTTCATATGGTAAGTGTTACGCCTTACTTTGTGGAAGAGCTCTAAGTTAGCTATGATTTGAACATTGAGGATTTTTACATCTTATTATCAAGATTTTACTCAAGTTCAAGACATCTAAATTGACAAAGATTTGCTTTATCATGCACATGTGACTTACGGATATTATGTGTAGGATATATTCTGGGTTATGCCCTTATTAACTAAATGCGATCATTTTAATAGTTCCGTTAGTTGTAAAATATATTTATCGATTTTGGCTAGTCTTTGTCCTCGTAATTCTTCTAGTGCAATCTCTTGATATATTCTTCAACTTTTGATTGACCAAATTTAATCCAGTGATTACCTTTGACTCACCATAGACGGTGGCCCGCCAATTCAGGATCATCACTCTTCCAAATTTTCCAGATATCTCTAACATCATTGCACCAACTCAAAAATGATGGTAATCTTGTAGGCTTTGTTTTGAATAAAATAGTGTTGGCTTGTTGAGATCATGGTTCAAATCTTGTCAAATACTACATACCGAAGATATGTATCGGTTTGGAGGTCAATGACGATACTTTGAAGTGTCGTACCGGTGCATATACATATATATTGATATGTATCGGATGATCCATACCAAAGTATCGTCCAGAACCAGTATTGTAAACCATGGTTGAGATACATTATGGAGTCTTAGTTGCATGTTTATATTCTTGACGGTTTCGTTTCCCTGATTAGTGGGCTCATGTTACATCTTTCATGTAAATATGCAGTGGCAAGCAGGTTGAGGGAACTGGCACTTTCTCTTTCACTCAAATGTTTATCTTTTGATTTTGTTGGGACATCCTTAGATGAAAGTTCGGAAGAGTTTGGTACTGTGCAGGTGCCCATTTACTTTCTATCGATAGATATACAAATATAGCATTATTTTACAGTGAATATGTTTTCATAATGAACAAATTTTATTCGGTCCGGTTGGATTTTCATGAAAATAATGTATTGAATATGGACTCTTGTGCTTTCTGGTCTTCTCACAGATTCCATCTTCTTGGAGACCTTGTTACATTTCTGTAGCTTTTGCAAGGTTCTCAGAAATGTAACAAGGTATACGGCTTGTCAGAAATGTAACAAGGTTCTCAGAAATGTAACATTTCTGTTGTTTTTGCTGAGTATTCTGTGTTGAATTCGGTTTGTCCATGAATCACTGGCTTGTCTCTTTGTCTAGTCACATAATTTGATACCTTCGATGAGGTATAGTCCTTATGCCTGTGATTTATTCTCATTTTAAACTCGTACTATCATTCATCTTGATTCTTGAGTTTATTTTCTTTGAACTTTTCCTAGCATTCATTTTGAATCTTCTTATTACTGATTGGAAAGAAAAAAAAAGGTTCTTTTAAACTTTGGTTGGCAGTGCATGTCGGATCTTTACTCCTATTGCTCCTCAGAGAATGCCTCATTGGTCATGCGCTAATATTTGAACTTTGGAAGAAAATCAAAATAGCCTCTCCTTTTTGGCTCTTCTTCCTTTTTAGATCGTCTCCATGTTTGGGACTGGAAGAAGTGGGTTGTACATGTTCTTTTTAAAACCTTTCACTCTTCTCACTTTTAAGACAAAATATACATAAAAGTATAGAACAATATAGACTACATTAGTAAGAAGCTTATAGGCTGAGGTGGTCCATGAGGTACAAATGGCTCGGTTGCTATTATATCAAAAACCAAGATCTTTCATTGTGTTAGCGTCTGATTTCAGTTGCAATTTTGTGGAATCTACTTTCCCGTATACCTTGTTACATTTCTGAGGTTAGCATTACAATGCTTAAAATTTCTTTTCGCAGTATTGCTATCCGTTTGCTGCCAAATTTTCATGAAAATTATTCTTTAAACAAACTTTCATCCACATGCAATTCTGTTGGGAAAATCTTTGTATTGTCAGTTTCATATATGGAAGAATGGATATAGTATCTAATTTTTTATCTCACCTAACTCACTCTAAACAGTTCTGGCCAATCTCTTTGCTTGATCGGATGGTTAGGAACTTTATTAGGAGTCATGGCAAGCCTTTCCTATTTGTTAGCATAGTCATCTGCGTTGGTCTTTTTTCCATTTCTTCTGTGTCATTCTATGACCTCACTTTTTATTCTATTTTCACTACATTTAGTATTAGGTACGTGACTTGTGCCAAGGGTGGTGCACGTGCCAATCTCATTCTACCAAAATGGTCAAATCTTTGAAAGTGCATAGATATTATTTATGTGCACAAACAGTGAAAGTATGTTTTTGACCTCCTCCCTGAATTGATAAAGAAAATATCTATACAAGCTCCGAGGGTGGTAGAGGAGATTGACCTCTCACCGTGCATCACCTTGGTGCATTGGTCGGGTACCTAATACCACTCATTCGTAACATTTTTTTGTTCATAATTTTGTTCATAATTTAAGAAAATGGCATAATCGATATAAATAGGAACTCAAAACAATTATCGTAACACCATATTTGCATGTAATGTGTTCTCGAGTTGGATTCAATATGTATAAGGTAACTAAAGGAAATGTTACAATAAAGTTGTGGGATCTTGGAGGTCAATCCATAATTGGAGCATGTGAGAGCGTTATTGTCGTGCAGGTCATCAAATAGCTTTATAAAATAAACTCTTGCTTAAGCAGTTGCGAGCATGTGGCATAGGTCTCTTTTTTGTAGTGAGAAGTCATCAATATCTCAATTTAATTGCTTAATATCATAATATTTAATTACGTTCTCCTTTTGATTTCGTGCAAAACTTTTCGATTTGAAGCCCACCTCAAACGGATCACTAGGGGACGGGATATTTGGTGAGAGGCGAAGCATATATATATTTTTTTAATTATGAAACTAGGTCATGGCGTCCTTAGATTGTTAACTCTTTTTTTTTTTTGGAATAAAAGGATTGAGCATGTAAAGTTTAAAATATTTGATTGATTTGAAAGGTTGGATCATAGGTTGAAATGCAATATTTTGTTTGAATAAAAGAATTTGGCATCTATTTTATTTATGGATGTGCTTGAATATGAGATTAATAGCTTTTTTTCTTTATATAATTTTTTTAAAGCATTAAAATTACATTAAAAAAGTATTACAAA
Source organism: Chloranthus sessilifolius (assembly GCA_021018995.1). Classification (NCBI taxonomy): domain Eukaryota; kingdom Viridiplantae; phylum Streptophyta; class Magnoliopsida; order Chloranthales; family Chloranthaceae; genus Chloranthus; species Chloranthus sessilifolius. The sequence goes on along the minus strand of CM037598.1, from coordinate 5,306,899 downwards.
AGCATAAAAATATTGCATTAAAAAAATATTATTTTAAAAAAATTTGCATAAAAAATTGTCGACGTAATTTTTTTTTTTTTTAAATTTTGCATAAAAAAGCCACTGCCCTAAACAGTTGTAAAAAAAGGAGAGGTTTTATTTTAACAAAAAAAAACCACTCCTTTTTTACAATTTGTTTAGATGTTTTTTGAAAAACCACCGCCAAAGACAAGATTTTTGAAAAAACCACTGTTTAAGGTAGTGGTTTTTTGGGCTTTTTCACGTAGTGATATATATTTTTTTTAATTATGAAAATAGGTCATGGGGTCTTTAGATTGTTAACTCTCTTTTTATTTTTATTTTTTTTTGTTTGAATAAAAGGATTGAGCATGTAAAGTTTAAAATATTTGGTTGATTTGAAAGGTTGGATCATAGGTTGAGATGTAATATTGTTTTTGAATAAAAGAATTGCGCATCTATTTTATTTATTAATGGTATTGAATGATTTGCATTTGAGTTGAATGGATGTGTTTAAATATGAGATTAATAGCTTTTTTTTCTTTATATAATTTTTTTTAAAGCATTAAAAAATTGCATTAAAAAAAAGTATTACAAAAAGCATAAAAAATATTGCATTAAAAAAAAGCATAAAAAAAATATTATTTTAAAACAATTTGCATAAAAAATTGTCAACGTGATTTTAAAAAAAAAAAACATTTGCATAAAAAAATCACTGCCCTAAACAGTTGTAAAAAAAGGAGTGATTTTTTTTTACTACTATACAAGACAGTGGTTTATGAATTCATAAACCACTGTCTTGTATAGTGGTAAAAAAAAACCACTCCTTTTTTTACAATTGTTTAGGGCAATGGTTTTTTTAAAAAAAACCACTGTCAAAGACAGTGATTTTTTGAAAAAACTACTGTTTAAGGCAGTGATTTTTTTGGCTTTTTCACGTAGTGTTCAACTATACCAAAAAATATTCCATTCCTCTCTTGATAAATCTTTTCATTATCCCCTCGGAATGCTATATTATTAGATGCAAGAGTCTTCACGATGAAAACAATCCTTATTAATACATGCCTCCAATGTTCTTTCTCTTTCTTTAGTTTTTCTTGAACCTCTTGATCAATTATTTCATTCTTTCCCATTCTCAAACTCAACTCAATCCATTTGCTCATGCTTGTGATATGTTCCCTAGTCTTTTCATGACTCTTCAATCTTTCGCTTATATTCTTCCAATCATTGAATCCTTCTTTAGCCAATTGAGTAGCCATTCCTTCCGTGAAAAATAACTTGTAACTAAAACAGTAAACTCTTTGGCTAATATTTGAATATAGTAACTATTTTCTATCATTCTTTTCTCCATTTGCCAATTGTTCGCATGTAATGAGAAGACGAGAACTTCCTACCATAAATATTTCTAAAAATTCGATTCTCATCTCTCAAAGGACCCTTCTCTACTAAGAAGTCTCCAAGACTCGTTGGACATTGTTCCAATTGTTCGAATCATATATATTTAAAGGCTAACATTTGTTATTTTCTTCTTCAGACTCATCTTCCCCTTCATATATATCAATCTCATTCTCATTTATATTTTCTTCTTCACCCACATCTTCCCCTTCATTCACCAAGTCTTGGCCTTCACATTCTTTATTATTATTGTATTCTTCCTTATTGCTTAAATTTTTGAGCTCTGTTTGTTTACTACTTTCAAAGAACTTGTAAATGGCTCCTTCTTGAGACTGAATAAAGTTTTCTATCTTTTGCTTCTCCCTTCTTTTCTCAGCTCTAGAAGGATAGCTTCCATTAGACATGATTTGAGTGCAGTGTTCCTCAACTACAAACATGAGTTTAAAACAATGATAAGTTGCTAATATCATATATATAACGACATAATAAATAAATTTCTAAATATACTTCATTTAATTATCAACTAATTGGCTTCTCAAGCATTCGGAGTTTCCTAGTATGTAATTAGATTTACGAGGTTAAAATAGGAGTAATTAGATTTATTATAGATGTTTTATGATATAGACTCATTTAGGGCATTTTCTCATTGGGCAACCAAAAATATGGCTTCAAAAATAGGTCAATAGCAAACATAGTAAGCACCAATCTCGTGAACATACAAAGAATGGTTAAATAGTTCTAATGTTCAATCCCAATAGGATATCTACCATTGGAAATTTGGAATATTGATAACCAGATCAATCTTCACAACAATAAGTAATTGTTAAATATAAATTCAATATCCGAAATGCCTGTATCCAAAGCACAAACCATCAACTAATATGTAAAGGAAGGGTCGCAATGTAAATAGGTAAAACACTGGTCACATAGTGTAAAAAAGACATATCTGAGAGGGATAAATGCAAAAACCCAAAAAAATAATTTAATAGTATGTTGGAGTTATGACTATGAGGCCAACTATTAAAGATAGATGCCATTTCACTATGTTGATTCAAATGGTGGAGATCATTTTTCATCCAGATCTTTTGCACCAAAGTTCCCTAGATCATGGCGCACCGATCGGACATCACACACAATGATTGCACGTGTCACACATCTCACATAGTGACCCGAGCACATAGTCACTTGAAACTCAGGCCGCTTACCCAATACTAACTCCTAAAAATATGGACAAACCTTAGAATACCAAGGGATACAGCTTTTTCAAGGAAAATTAAAGAAAAGGTATAAATATTTGCAGCCGAAGATTCGATCTCCCAGTTAAATCGTTTGATCGCCTTTGAATTGCACGATGCGTAATACTTTTCGTCCAATTTTCCATGCAGTAGATGTTAAGATCATGACCCACGTATTAGATAGTCAGATGTTGATTCCAAGTAGAACACATCTCAAAAAGTGACCCGAGAACCCTTCTAATGGTGTGTGATCACTATCACTTTTGGGGATGTGTGCCACATTGAATCAACACCTGGCCGTCTAATAGGTGTGTCATGATCTCAAGATCTATTCATTCAAGATTGGGATGAAAATTATCTCGATCACATCATTCAAGCAGTCAACGATTGTAACGGTGATAACCTTAGAATTTTCGGCTGCAAATATCGGTATCTATAAGACTATAAAAAAAATGGTTATTAGAAGTACCTGATGTGGATTTAACTGCTCTTAATTCTTAAAGATGCCAATCATTATAAAAAATTAAGCCTAAAAGGAAATCAAGCACACTTTGAGGACTTGGTGAAACAAGATAAAATAAGTATCAGACTTAGACAATAACCAATTAAGAATTAAGATGCAAAATGAAACTATTTGGCCGTCAAAAGAAATTAGATAGCACCATTAAACTAGCACGTAGAAGAAATCATCATCTATAAGGTACTTAATTCGCTAGCAATATATCCTAAAAGAATCAAGTTTGCATCAAATTACAACAGAATGGAATATACTATGCATTCATGATTCATGCCTCCACTATGAGAACACCATCTCAAAACAACTATCTCCTTTTTCATTTAGTGGATCTATTTTTAATGAAGGGAGTAATGAGGGAGATCAGAGGTGAAATCTGTGGTGATTTAGGCAGGCCAACCACGAATCGATGATTGAATTTAAGCAATGCAGGAAATAGAGAAAAAAATTAAAACAAAAAGGCTTTAACCAAATAAAACTAACAAATAAAAACAAAATAGATATAATTATATGAAGCAAACCTCAATTTGTGGATTGAAAGAAGAAAACAATAAATAGAAGGGAGCTGGAGGGTGGAGCCGGCCGCCGGGAGAGACTTTGCTCGATCGCTAGATGCTACAGGCTGCAGGCTGGAGCCGGGAGAGAGGCGTTGGACTGGATGGAGATCAGCAGATCTGGTTTAGAAAGAGGCGTTGGATCTTGGAGGAGAGGGTTTAGAAATTATAAAGGAGAGGGTTTAGAAAGGGGCCCTTTGTGTATATTAATTTTTCTTTTTTGATAAACCTAATTTTTAAAAGGAATTTTTTTTTGGGGGGCCCCTGGAAATCGGGCGCCCAAGGCAGCCACCTGGTCCAAGGCCAGCCCTGGGCGTATGTTTTTTAGGTGCCTTTTTCAATAAATTTGTTTTTATAAAACCCTATATGATTATTATTTCTAAAAATGGTATGAAATGACTATTATTTTGTATATTGATTTCATGTTTCGTCAAGTGTCCTAGTTTTAGTTAAAATCAAGGAAAATAGAGGTTTCTAATTGGTTAGGATGTAGTCATTTTTGAATCGGCATATGCCTACAACCAAGGTGTCAAACTTGGTATCGATGTCGGTTTCGGTCTATGGAGGACCGATACAAATCGGCCAATATGTATCAGCCAATACCGATAGGTATTGGCCCCATTAAAAAATAAATAATTAATTAAATAAATTTTTTTTAAAAAGTGAGCTCAAACCGATAAGTATCAGCCGATACCAAGTTGTAGCTAGGACCGTTACGTATCGGTTTTCCGAAAAACCGATACGTATCAGCGATACATACCGGTATCGACCGATTTTTTATATCATGCCTATAGCGTAGGGCAAACAAAATTTTGGGATGTTTGTCAGGTTTGATCATAATCTGACCATCTAATAGTAGTCTCATGATCGCAAGATCTTTTGTGTGGAAGATTGAGACGAAAAATGATCTCAATCGAACTGATTCAAACTAGTCAATAGTTTAAGCATGTAAAAGCCCAATTTTTGAAAAAAAAAATTTGTGGGTTGAAATAAGGGAAATTTATCTGATCGACCCTGTCAGATACACCTTTTACGTCAGAGGCCCTGTATTTTCACCTTTACCCAAACCGACTAACTGGGAGCCTAGCCGACCCCTAAGGATAGCAAAAAGTCCAAATTACCCCCTTTCTTTAATGCTCAAAAACATCATCTTCTTCCTATTTTAATCTGTTACAGTTTCTAAAAGTCAGAGGTGGCGAAGGTGACAATGTCTTCTCCTCAATCCAATCTACTCCGATCTGCTATTTGGATCGACCCAGATACACATTTTTCGTCAGAGACTGTAGCAGATTAAAATGAGGAAGAAGATGATACACCTATATAATTTAAAATTTTAAATATTTACATTTTTCTATATTTACACGATGTGAAACGAGATCTATGCTGTCTGATTGAAGCCACAATATAAAATTGATAGTGCCAAAGATAGATATGAAAAAAATGCGATATCGACTGCATGTACCTTTGTTGGTACCGACCATTTTAAGAGTCAACGACTATTTACAGTGTCGCCATCGACTCTGTACAAAGTCGCCATAAAAAATAAAAAATAAAAAAAATTTCCACAGTCGACATCAACCGTATAAAAAAAATTAAAAATTAAAAATTTATAATGTATATATATATATATATACATTTTAAGGCGACTCTATACAGAGTCACCATTGACTCTGTACAGAGTCGATGGCAATGTGTACAGAGTCGATGACAACTTTGTACACAGTCGATGACGACTCTTAAAATGGTCGGTACCGACTATGTTAAGAGTCATCATCGATTGTTTTAAGAGTCGCTATCGATTGTTAAAAAAAAATTAAAAAATTAAAAAGAGGCGATATCGCCTTTTTCGTGTCTATCTTTGGCGCCATTTATTTTATTATGTGGCCTTCAAATCAGGCGGCATAGATCCAGTTTCACATCGCGTAAATATAGAAAAATGTACATATTTAAAATTTTAAATCATGTAGAACAAAAAATAGTATAAGAAGAGGTATTTCGGACTTTTTGTGCTAGCTGAAAATGGCTTGGCTAAAAGTTGGTCGGTTTGGGTAAAGGTGAAAATACAGAGCCTATGACGTAAAAGGTGTATCTGACAGGGTCGATCAGATAAATTTCCCTTGAAATAAATTTACCCAAATAGTCTCTCATACAAATCTTCCTCTTCTGTCAACCATCTCTCCGCACGTGGAAAGCTCGTGCATCCCACTAGTAACAATTTAAATGAGAGACAGCTAAGTCTAATAAAAATAAATGAGAAACGACTAAGAATACAAAGTCACAAAAATTGGTGTAAGTTATTAGAGAGAAGTTGAAAAAGTTGAGAGTCGGAAAAGAGTTTTAATAGGAGGGATGGAAAGGGAGATTTAATCCTTTCTATCTAAATTTTTTATGCTTTCAATAAATCGATCGTTTGGGGATCATCTTTGCATGGAAGCTTGATTCTTCATGTTTCTCTCCTTATTTTTTCCTTTGTTAGGGTAGAATATGGGAGTTTTATATCCTCTTATTGGTGAGAGTTTTCTTCCAAGAGATCGACTCTACAAAGGCCTTTTTATGATCAATATTTTTTCTCGACGGCTTTGATCACGGGTTTAACCGACGCTTTGATGGCTTCATTTTGCGCTTAACACTTGCTCCACGCCATGAGGCATCGTTGTAAAGCTTCGATTGAAGTGTGTGAAGCATTTGATCGGTATTTGCTCTGCTTTCCAATGTGTTGGGAGATTTTGTGAATCGTGAGTTTATTGATGGTGATGACGTCTCTTGATGTAAGTTTATGGATCATGATGGTGGATTCTTAAAGTTTTACCTTACTTTTAAAGTCCTTGAATTTCGTATTGATGTTTGATGGGTCTTAAATGATATTCAATGTATTTTAATGTTAGTTATTGTAACTACAATTATTGTGGCCCTCTACTTTGTAATCGTTCTCTATTTCTGATGAAAAGAATAAAATTTTATCCCAAAAATAACAAGAATACAGAAATGATCATAAAAAAATCAAAATAACAAAGAATACATTGTAAGCTGGGGACCACACGTATAACTAAAATTTATTATAGAGTACCCTTATTTTGAAAACCGGAGACGACTTAAGTCTAATAAAAAATAAAAGAAAGGCGACTAAGAATGCAGAGTAATGATTATAAAAAAATCAAAATAACATAGAATACAGAGTAAGGTGGGGACCACACGAATAACTAAAATTTATTATGGAGTACCCTTATTCTGAAACCAAAGGGCGATGGTTAGGTCCTGCACGTAGAACCGGCCTCTCTACCCTGCCCTGAGAGTCTCGACTTTCTTAGGAAATAAGAGTCTTTGACTTTCTTGGCTTTCAGTTTTTAGGGCATGCAAAATCGGTGTTTGGTAATAGTTTGGTGAGATTAAAATTCAGAAAATTTCGGTAAAGTCAAGAAGTTTGGGGAAATATTTAGAGTAAAATTTGGTGAGAAAAATTAAAAATAAAAATAAAAAAATTAAAAATTATATATATATATATATATATATACATTAAAAAAATTTGTTTGTCACAATTTTTTTTTTTAATTCAGGAATTATTCGTGAATTTCGGTGATATGGCGATTTTTGAAAAATTCGCGAATAATTCGAGATTAATTCGGGGGACCTTAAATTCGCGAATTTTTCAAAAATTCGTCGATTTTTGTGACTATGATGACGTGCAACCAAAATTCTCTTATTTCCATGGGCAGCGGTAGGGTTGTGCTTTTTTTGGACCGAACCGAACCGTCGGGTTTGGTCCGGTTTGGGTTTGGTTTGGAGAAAAGTAAAACCGAAAAGTTTGGTTTGGTTTCGATTCCAAGCCTCACAAAGCCGAAACCAAACAGAACCGAATGTAGTTTGTAAGTGTGTGTATATATATATAGGGATTTTAATTATTTTAAAGGGCATTTAAGTAAAATGCATATTTTTATATAAAACCCTACCCTTGTCTTTAGCCTATTCCTAAATCCTAAAGCGGTAATGTAGTACTTATAGAAAAATCGGTTGAGAAGTTGAGAAAATTTTGATGTGTAAGTAGAACTTATAAGAAAATCGAATCGACCCAACCAAACCGAACCAATTGAATCGGGTTGGTTTGGTTTAAGAGTTGACGGTTTGGTTTGATTTTGAAAATCTAAAATCGATTAAGACCGGTTTGGTTTGTGGTTTTAGTCCAAAACCGACCAAACCAAGCTAAATACACCCTAGGTAGCGGATAGAGTAAGACTCAAACTCAATTCTACCTAGTAGGACCCGACCATTCGAGGAACGAATAAACTACTTTCTGGCCCTATCTCCTCTAGCTTATTAATCGCCTTTAAATCAGATGATCATTTTTCATTTTTATCTTTGGCACAAATTGATCTATAGATCATGAGTCTACATCATACCAACAACAGACTGTTTACGTGGCACGATGCAATTGGTTGGCCTGACATGCATTGTTAGGATCCACTGCACTTGCATCGCGCCACGTAAGTGGTCCGTTGAATGATCTGCTGTTTGCGATCCACCATATATCAATGTCCCAAAAATTATGATTGAGTGAGATGTGTTTCACATGATCTCTAGATCCATTCTGTGGAAGATGTGTTGGAAAATTATGAAATGTTGACTTGAAATAATACAGGGAACCGGTCCGAGGCATGAGACATGTCGTTGTCTTTAAACCAATGTTTGCCCCCACCACTTCGACAAAATGGTCACCAACAGGTTACCGGTAAACTGATTCCAAGATACAATGAACCGGTTGTATATTCTTGTGAAGGATTTGCGAATCCGATCACGCTATTTGAAAACCAAATATTGCAGGAACGCTCTGATCAAAACCTTTAAAGATAAAACCAGAGAGAAGGGAGACTCCAATGTACTTGTTAAAAATAATGATTTTTTATTCCTTAAATAGAAATCAAGTGATGTGTCAATGCACCATTTTCTTATGAAAAGGTACTACATGCATCTCTTCGAAAAAGACACACCACTTTGGAAAGACCTTCATTTTGAAAAGGCACACCACTTTGGAAAGACACATCTCTTGAGAAAAGGCAAGTTTAATAAACTTTTAAATATCCAACAAGATGGAGACGAAAAATGATCAACACAATTTAATTCAAAGGCGATCAATCCATGCCGACTCAAGGAGATAAGGTGAGAAAGTAGTCTTATGTTGTGACAGCCCGTATTTCGGCACCCCGAAACCCGTGCCATCAGCACGATCATCTTTACCGTGCCCCTTAGCTATGCACGGAACATTGGTATATCAAGCAATGAACTGCACTGAATTAATGAATAAAGCTGCGAAATTAAATTATCATTGAAATATTTCTCGAAAGACACTCTACCTTCATGCCTTTGCATGAATGGAGAACCGATCCGAACCATCGATGATCACTGATCATCAATGATGGTTCGCCCCAAAAGAATAATCTCATGACTTAATTACATTGTTTAACGAAAATAAGGCTTGACATACCAAGCCGCACAAAACTCGCTCACAAAAACTCTCAAAGCTGCACAACGGAGTCCTCTAGAAGAAGTCCTCAGGAGGTGGCTCCAACTCGTCTCCAGGTGTCGGGTCTGACTCACTAGGGTCAATGTCCCCTGAAGTCTCGGCAGCTGCTAATAGTGGACCTGCGACGTATAGTCTAAAGGGTGAGCTACATCCTAGCTCAATAGGGAACAGAACACAATTGAACATATAAATTACAACTCACATATATTCCATGATATGCCATGCATGATGTGTCTATGCAGTTACTGATGAACAACAGTTGAAAATAATCATATTTTACTGGTAGTTTACTCATGTCTTGTAATTATTCATGAATGACACTGAAAAGGCCTAAAGCAAAACTTAACCTTTCAACTTAAGTAATCTCCGAGCAATATAGCATCGAGCCCCGATGAAATACCCTTCATCGTCATCTATATAGACAGTTTTAAATGTATTCCCTGGGAATACCAATAGTACCCAAGCCTCTTTCCCCTAGGGATCGGTGGCGGGGTTTCAACATATCTCAATTCAACACCCCTGGGGTGTGCTTTCTGTGTACGGATAAGCCTCCGCACTGGCCTACGGTTTTGCCGCCGTATCGGTCACGGATATCCTGCCGCGTCAGTCGTGGGTATCCCGCCACGTCGGTGGGGTATCCTATCAAACCTCAAATAACAAAAATATCAGGACTTTACATATAGTTATTCACCGTGTAAGTGTGGTATCTTATATCAGTTAGCCCTTATCAGACATAATTCAATCTTGGATACATTCCTGGGATGTATCCGTGTACTTGCATCACACCTGATGCTCTTATTTCTTTACTTCCTCCTCCCCTGGGGATGTGTGACGACCCGACTTTTCCAATCCTTACGGTATAGGAAAAGCCGGTTCATCAACTTATTGATTTCTCAATAAGCCGTATTCAAACAGAAGCCGGCACATCACAATGATCTAAAACAGAGGCAAAGTAGAGATAAACCATACATCAAAAGCTTTATATAACAAATCTATCACTATGAGGAACCAAAAGGAACCACCGGTGATGGCCAATCCAACACCTAAACTAATGGTTCACGATGATGGTTCCTCAAGTGATATCAAAAGAACAAAAATAAGGCCTAGGGCCCAATATTCAAAACAATATTCAAACAAAATACCAAAAATATAGGATCTAGAGATCAAGGGAAGAACTCCTCAGCAGGTAAATCTAATTCCTCCGTGAATATAGTCGAATCCTCCAAATCTTCCGATCCCAGATCGGTCAAAGACTGTGACGATAGTCGAGGTGAGCTAACAACAAAGCCCAATAGAGGAAAGATCTATTTGCATTTCATTATAAGTAAAGGTTTTTCAAAAGATGAATTCGGATCAAATATGGTTTTCAAATGATGCTTTGCAAAAGCGAAATCTCGATTCTAATCACGAGTTAAGACCGAATACATGAATCGATGTGTTGAAATTTTACATTGAGCATGCTTCTTATATTAAATTTATAACTTAATTTTATCTCTCAAATTTCCTATAGCATGAGAGCAAGGTGCATTACCGATGGGAAAACCCGACCATAAATCGTTCATGAACCCTTTTTACGAATGCAACAAGCCCCTACGCTATGAGGGAAACTTGCGCCAAAAGTTATACCGTCAACACGGTTGGTAGAATCTAGGGCATCGTTACGTACCTCAAATCAAATGCAAATGCTAACGTATTTCAATACTTATATTCATAACATAATCTGATTTTGGAAGTTCGATTCAAAAGTTCGATTCAAGATTTAACCGAGGTTACGAGGTTCAATTTGCAAAGTTCTTAGTTATAACAAGGTTTCCAAATTTTCGATTTGTGTCATAAAATCGAGTTTTGTTCATCCGTGTGCAACTGAATTTCCAAATTATACTTCTTATTTTAACAAAGAAACAGGTCTTTACTTACAATTTAATGCAAATAAAATACAAGGTTCCCTACCTTATCAAAGAGCTTCCAATCAAGCACAAAACAAATCCTCACCAAGGACTCCTAACAAATAAAACCTACATATATTAACACTCTCGTGTTAATATAAAACCAAAAAATCAAACTAAGAGATTGCGGATCAAAATCCAACAAAATTTGAATGCCGAGAACAGATGTAATTCACCCTCGAATTCAAATTCGTGGGTCGAATTTGAAATTCGATGGTCGAATCCAAAATCGACCATCGAATTCCCAAATTCTGCATCAGGCCTTAATTCATCAATTCGACAGACGATTTTCAAATCGACCGTCGATTTGAATTTCGACGATCGATTTTGAAATCGACAATAATTCTGTGGTTCGTATCGTGCACTTTGACATTCACGGTTCTTTTTCCGATCTTTTTCACAGCTAAACCTCTTCTTTATTTCACATATATGTTACTCTAAACAAAACATAATTAAATTTACACATGGAGGTTTCAACGACCTACCTCTTGTTAAACCGTTGATCCCATTGCACCGATTCACACACGGAACCAATCTCCGACTCAATGGTTCAGATCTTCAAATCAGTCCATCCAATAAGGTGACCACAGCCTCATCAGTCAACCAAATCACACAGAGGTTCTCACTCTCCACATCACTCTTCCCTTTCTATAGATCATAATGATCCGAATACAAATCTAAGGTTAATTAATGGTTGAGATGTGAAGAGGGGTTCTAAATCTTACAAGATCTAAGATCAATGAAGCAAGGCCTTTAAGGCTTAAATTTCCAACGAGAGATAGAGATTAATCTTCTCTTGCACACTCTCTCTTATAACCGAAAACTAAACAAATTAATATCTAGATATTATATTTTGTAACTTATCTCTTAAAATAGAAATGTGTCCGACGCTAACCACAAACACCTACGTTATGGTGTAAGTCATCGCTTACATGACTTGCACACATCGTTTGACAAAAACCTCTTACCACTAGTCTTATCATAGCCTTATCTTACTAAAAGTCCAAAAATATTATACCGTATTTTCCGGGCACGCTTCCCGAGGTAAACGAAAATAGGTTTAAAATATCGGGGATATTACATTCACCCCTCCTTAGGAATTTTCGTCCGCGAAAATTGAACATGATCTGAAATAATAAAAGAAGAGAAAACATGGGCACCGTGGTACGATCCCACAGGGCACGTAAGCCAAGGGATGGGATCCGTAGTAACATGGATGTACTGCATGTGGCATGAAAAAGCCATAGTGGATTGCATCCGTACATGGATGCCCACACCCCAAGTGTCACGTGCCGGGAGACCGATGCACAGTGACGCATGAAGCCATAAAGAGATCAAAATGTATCAAAACCAACATGTAGAATCAGAGTGACAGAAGCAAACCCACACAAGTGTCTAAAAGAAATATTTACCAAAATAGATGCAAAAGTAAACTCATGCGGAATGATCCATATATACAAACAAGGCTAAACAAGGGATCTAAAACCACGCAAAGACAGAAAAATAAAGGATAACAAAAGAAGGACCACCAGGTCCTAATAATCCGTAGTGTAAAAATAAAAGAAGGACCACCAGGTCCTAATAATCCAAGCTGTATAATAAGTACAGACCGATAGTGAAAAAAAATAAATCAGTAACCCCTCTACCAAGCATACTAAGAAGCCCCAACTGTAGATGGACCCGCCCGATCCGAAACACCATCACCGAACAGCAGATCATCACCCGCATCGAGTGGCGAAGGAGGAATACTAGTATCGTCATGCCCGTCGAAGGCGATATCAAGCTTCGGATATCGCCATATACGTGATGATGTAGTCATCGGGAAAGGCATCTTTGCATGAGGTAAGAGAGAGCGCCATGGACATCCAACTCACGCCGATAGGTGTGGTGGGTGAGCTCTTGAATCGATGGCTCATCGCGGTCATCATCGTCGTGTGAACTCGAGAGCGTAAGATGGCGAGGATCCTCATCGGCATCACGTGCATCCGCATCGAGGCCGCTGGTTCTTTAAGAGGTTTCACAAGGCATTGTAGGTTTGACCCCAATTGACCGGTTTATACATCTTTCTACCAGAGACTTGAGTTGGGAGAAATGTCATATTCGGGACCCGCTTGATAATTTTCAATCATGATAGAAATTAAACGGGCATAGGGAATGCCCTTCTTGCTTTGATTTGCTTTCCCATTTTCTCACGTGCCTTGATAAGCCCCTTTAAAAGTACCTCAGAGCACTAAACCATCGCTCTTAAAAGCAAATAAATAAAATCATTGGAGGGACCGGTGCGCGATTTATGTCCAAGAGGGTAAAGGTAGTCTTAAAAATTTTATCCAAAATCCACCTAGATTCGGCATATGTAATGCGAACAATGGACCTACCGGACGTGGCGTCCTTGCGTCATTTGAGCCATTACCTCGTGAGAAGGGTTTGGTTTGGGAAGGAGGACCTAATCCCATGGTTTTAGAGTATTTCAACGGCAACGAGTGCCACGCCCATGTCATCTAAGTCAAAAAATATAATCTCGCCCATCAATTTTAGTGTAAATTTTCTTCTCGTCCTCATGGCGCATATGTTGGTAAGCAAAGCACTAAACGAGGATAAAAATGGGCACTAAATTCAAGGCAGTGAAGGTTAGCTGGGCTTTTTCAAGGTATTCACTCGCCCACTGTGTGGTAGTTTGTTGGTCAAATAATTCCGGGTGAAAAACATACTCATTGGCGAAGCCCTTAATGCTCCAAAATTCATTGGGCTGCTCAGGCATTGGAGGGGGCACAGATGGTGTGGGCTGAGAAGGTGGTGGAACCGACTGAGGTGGTTCCCCAGGGCCGTGGGCTGCTGTAGGGCGGCTAGAGGAACCAGCCAAGCCGGCCTCTTGGAGGTGGGGTTGCGAATAGGGGTGGCCTTCTTAGGCCCCATTTGAACAATGAACAAAAAATGTAACAAAAACCCACAGAAAATGCACAAATTGCAAATAAATTGGGGCGTGGGAGGAGTTACCTTGTGAAAAGCCCCAAATCCGATTTCCTAAGAGTGAAATCCAAATCCTTGGTGTAATCCGTGTGAAAACCCCTTCGATTTTGGCAAAAAGAATGATGAAAACCCTAAAACCACCAAATCGCCCAAAAAAACCCTAAGCCTAAACCCACACAAAATCAACCAAAAAATAACAGAGCACGAAATAGGAGCCACACTTAAATCGAGAAAAATGACCCTCGATTTCAAATTCCTGGGTCGAATTGGAATTCGAGCTTCGATTTAAAAATCGACACCCGATTTTTTTTGAAAATTTCAGCCTAAATTTGGCCTTAAAATGCCTATAATCAATGTAGAAAAATCGACCCTCGATTTCATAAATCGCCCTCGATTTTCAAGTGTCGAGGTCTTCAAAATTTCAAAATTTTGACATTTTTAAGGCATTACCTTGGGTCCAAATGGATCATTTGTGAGTCCATTTCATGCAAAACATTTCGCCATGATAATAGCTATATGTCACAATTTGGACTAAAAGTTTTACTGAAAATAAACTTAAAATTTGTTGTGAAGGAAAATAGCAAGTCCGGTCCGATTGGACTCGTGAAAAAGTTACAAATCGAGCATATTTTGGACCATGACCATGACATGTCAAGGCCAAATGGTTCAAGAATGTCCAAATAGGTAAGTGACCATAGACCAATTTAGGTCACTAGACCTATAGTGAGTAGCATACTGAGAATTGGGTCAAGGCCCAAAAATTTTTCCGATTTCTATAATGTAGGGATTTCGATATAGACCCACTCAGTAAAAATACCTTGATCCTCCAAAATTTCTCACAGAAATATTTATATGTATATATAAAACCAATAGGTACACATAAATGTCAAATTATTACACAGTCTACACAAAGTGAGAAATATAAAATTTTAAGCAAAAAGGCTCGGAAATTGGTCCCGGAGCTCAGCTTCACGCTCCCAAGTGGCTTCCTCCGGTGTATGATTCCTCCATTGTACAAGAACAAAAGGAATCGTTTTAGAGCGTAGGATCTGCTCCTTGCGATCCAAAATCTGAATCGGGTCCTCAATCACCGTCAAACCATCCTGAAGCTCAATGGGTTGGAAATCAAGCACGTGAGTCGGGTCACGTATGTATCGACGAAGCATCGACACATGGAAGACGTTGTGCATGCTAGACAATTGTGGCGGTAGCGCCACTCGATAAGCAACCTCTCCGACTCGGCCTAATATCTCAAAAGGCCCAACGTACCGAGGACTCAACTTCCCTCGCTTTCCGAACCTCATAACGCCTTTCGTAGGCGAAATCCGAACAAAGACATTCTCGCCAACCTCAAAATCCACGTGTCGCCTCTTGAGATCGGCGTAGCTCTTCTGACGACTCTGAGCTACTCGTAGTCGCTCGTATCAACCAACCGCTCTGGCCGTGCGCGCTCAACTATCTCAGGTCCAATAATGAGCTTCTCACCCACTTCTTCCCAGTTCAACGGCGATCGACACCGTCGTCCATATAAAGCCTCGAACGGAGCCATACCGATGCTAGCCTGAAAGCTATTATTGTAGGCGAACTCGATCAGAGGCAAGTGTTGGTCCCATGACCCGTGAAAATCCAACATACAAGCTCTCAACATGTCCTCAATGATCTGGTTCACGCGCTCGGTCTGGCCATCCGTCTGTGGGTGAAACGCCGAACTAAAATCAAGACGAGAACCTATGCCTTCCTGAAATCTTTGCCAAAAATGTGAAGTAAACAACGGGTCTCGATCAGACACAATACTGGCCGGTATCCCATGCAGTCTAACAATCTCCTTTAAGTATAACTCTGCAAGTCTACTGGCTGTATAGGTGGTATTATATGGCAAGAAATGAGCAGACTTGGTTAGTCGATCTACAATGACCCAGATGGCATTGTTCTTTCTCAGTGTCTTCGGCAATCCGAGTATAAAATCCATCGAAATGGCTTCCCATTTCCACTCAGGCACAGGTAAAGGCTGCAATAGACCTGCAGGATTCTGATGATCAACCTTAACCTGTTGACAAACCAAACACCGCGACACGTACTCAGCGACGTCGCGTTTCAAACCTCGCCACCAGAAACTCTTCATCAAGTCCTGATACATCTTGGTGCTACCAGGATGTATGGCATACATGGATTTGTGAGCCTCTTCCAGAATGGTGTCCCGAAGCTCGATATTCGACGGTACACATACCCGGTCGTGAAATAATAAGGTTCCATCGCTCAGATAGAGAAGTCTTTCTATCGCCTTTCTCGACATCTCGTCGATTGCCATGAGCTCATCATCGGTCATCTGAAGCTTTCTAATATTCTCGAAGAGCGAGGGCGAGTACAAGAGTAGCCATCAATGCTCCCTTTTTACATCAAACCGTGAGCTGCCCAAAGCCATATCTTCCAATAGCTTCCATTTTGAATCCGCCTCACAAGATGTGATAACTGAGCTGAAGACCTTCTACTGAGAGCATCAGCAACGACATTTGCCTTTCCCGGATGGTACTGAATCGAGCAATCGTAGTCCTTCAAGAACTCCATCCACCGTCGCTGCCGCATATTCAAGTCCTTTTGAGTGAAGAGGTACTTGAGACTCTTATGAACGGTGAATATATCAAAACTTCACCAGAGGTAATGTCGCCAGATCTTCAAGGCGAATATAACTGCTGCTAGCTCTAAGCCATGCGTCGGATAGTATCTTTCATGGTCCTTCAACTGCCTAGAACCATAAGCAATGACCCGCTCGTGTTGATTAAGCACACAGCCTAGTCCGCCATAGGAAGCATCACTATATCGCAAAAACCTCCGCTCAAGGTATAGCAAGCAGGTGCCGTAGTCAAGCTGACGCTTAACTCCCGAAAACTCGCTCACCTTTGCATCGCCCAGAACTTAGCATCCTTTCTTGTGAGCTGTGTAAGTGGACCTAATATCTTTGAAAAACCCTCGACAAATCGCCGATAGTACCCTGCCAAACCAAGGAAACTTGGACCTCAGAATCGTGAGGTTGTTCCCATGTCACCACGAATCTATCTTTGTAGGATCCACTGAGATACCCGCTTCAGAGACTACGTGTCCCAAGAAACTAACCTGCTCAAGCCAAAACTCACACTTACTGAGTTTGGCATACAACTGATGGTCCCTGAGTGTTTGAAGAGCTATCTTCAGATGTTGTACATGCTCCTCTCTGGTTTTCGAATAGATGAGGATATCATCTACGAAAACTACCACAAATTTATCAAGATGTGGTTTGAACACCACATTCATCAGTCCATGAAAGATGCAAAGATTCGTCCAATCCAAATGGCATCACTAGAAACTCATAGTGGCCATAGCAGCGTCCAAAGCAGTCTTGGATATATCTTCCGCCTTGATCTTGAGTTGGTGATAGCCTGACCTCAGATCAATCTTTGAAAAGAATTTGGCACCTTGCAATTGATCAAACAAGTCATCTATCCGCGGAAGAGGATAACGATTCTTAATCGTCATCTTGTTGAGTTGCCTATAATCGATACACAGACGCATCGATCCATCCTTCTTTTTCACAAATGTAACCGGTGCACCCCAAGGAGAAACACTCGATTCGAATAAAGCCTTTGTCTAACAACTCTTGAAGCTGTTCCTTGAGCTCTGTCAACTCAGCAGGCGCCATCCGATATGGAGCTTTAGATAACGGTTCTGTACCCGGCGCTAGCTCAATCGCGAACTCAATCTCTCGGTCAGGTGGTAATCCAGGTAAGTCCTCTGGAAAGACATCAGGATAATCGCAAACCACCTTGATAAGAGCCAAGTCGTTCTTCTTCTCGGTAAAATCTTGCAAATAGGCCAGATACCCACTGCAACCATTCTTCATCATACGCTCAGCTTTAAAGGCTGAAACCAACGGCGCAACCTTGGATTTGACTCCACAGAATCGGAAGGACTTTCGCTTTGGCGGTCGGAAGGTCACTATCTTCCGAAGACAGTCCACGCTCGCGTGATAAGCTGCCAACCAATCCATTCCGAGAATGACGTCGAACCCTTCCATGCTCAACGTAATCATGTCGGCCAATGTCTCGTGCTCATCAATCATCACAATGACTGACTGACATGCTGTATCAGTGCACACCGAACTCCCCGTAGGAATCTTGACATCTAGAATGAAAGCAAGGGGTTCGGGAGTAATTCCCAACTTCTCTGAGAAAGAAGGAGTAATAAACGAGTGTGTAGACCCAGGGTCTATAAGTACTCGTGCCTCAATTTTATCCATGTCATCTCGACTACTCATCATAAGGGTACCTTTAGTTAAAAAGTTTTGTTAATTATATGCAATGATTTCTATGTGGTTCAACATAATTGACTTGAATTCAAATTTTAAACAATAATAATTGAATCAATGCATAAATGACATCTCAACTTTAATGATACCTTGAATGACGTCATTCGACGTTTGGGCATCCTGTGCAGTCACTGCATAAGCCCGACCTTGAACTGTAGGTCGTGTCGACTTCTGCGTAGAGACCGTCGTAGTCCGTCCTTTCGCAACAACAGGACAATCCTTGATCATATGACCAACTCCCACACCTGAAGCATGCTCCAGTGTTCCGTCTGCAATCCTCTGTTTTATGTGTTTTCCCACATCTTGCACACAGTGGAGTAGAAACAGGAGTAACAGCTGATCCCTTCGTTGAACCTTGAGCCACAGAAGCTCCACTCGCAGTAGTGCTCCCGGCTCAATGGTTGTCCCGGTGACGAACTCTGCGGTCTCGATATGAAGGCGTCCATCGGTCCAAGCAAACTGGTCTAGAGTATGATGGCTGACTAGGGTAGGGAGGAGGGCTAGAGAGCCTCGGCTTTTGTTCACCGCCTCAAGCACTCACATCCTCGCCAAACCTATTTTTATTACTCTCGCCTCGCCAAGTAATCGCTTTTTGAATATCTTCCTCTGCAATGAGGGCCTTGGACATAACGCCGGCATACGTCTCCATTTCCCACATCGACACCCTTTCCTGAATGTTCGGCCTCAAACCTCTTCACGAAATTTCGAGCTCTCATCACGGTGGCCACATCATGCAAGGTGCAAATCGGAAAGTCTATCAAATTCTGCGCCATACTCAAGACAGACATCTCATCTGTTTCTGATGAACTGGACTTCCCAACGATGACGCACGATCTTAGGAAAATATTGATCGCTGAACGTCTCCACGAACTCAGCCCAAGTCCATGGAGTATTAGGGTAGTCCTGCTCTCTCTTCCTGGAAATAGTCTTCCACCATGGGCTTGCTTCGCCTAAAAGTTTGAAGGATGCCCATTTCTTTCTCAATATCCATAATCGTAACACTTCAAATATCTTCTCGATCTCATCCAGCCATGCCTCGGCTTCCATAGGATCCGCTCGCCTACGAGAATGTAGGAGGTCTCATCCTCCGAACTCGCGAATCCTCTGGTGATGTCCGGCCGCCAAGATCTCTTACGTCTATCAATGGCTGCATCTGTTGAGCCATGTTAGGCCAAGGCTCAAGACTGTCCACATTTCCTCCCTGTGGCCTACCAGCTCCCAGGGCCTCTGCATTCGCCCCTGTGGCAACTCTTCCTCTGCCACGTGAGGTACCTACACCCTCACCGATCTCCTCAAGGTGAGCCATGCGTGGTCCCTCTCTACCTCGGCCTCCGCCTCGAACATGAGGCATGCCGATCTGTCATTGTTGAAAAACAATAACAATTGATCGAAGATTGTCAAGACAATCCATCCCTAGTCCTAAGACTCGAACCTAGAGCATGGCTCGATACCAATTTAATGACCCGACTTTTCCAATCCTTACGGTATAGGAAAAGCCGGGTTCATCAACTTATTGATTTCTCAATAAGCGTATTCAAACAAGCATACATCACAATGATCTAAAACAGAGGCAAAGTAGAGATAAACCATACATCAAAAGCTTTATATAACAAATCTATCACTATGAGGAACCAAAAGGAACCACGGTGATGGCCAATCCAACACCTAAACTAATGGTTCACGATGATGGTTCCTCAAGTGATATCAAAAGAACA